>CAUPSL010000333.1:42500-45920 GCA_963514005.1 Raja brachyura
GAGACACTGTGTTACAGTGGAGGGAGGGGGGAGAGAGAGAGAGGAGGTGTCACAGTGTGTTAAATTTGGGGGTGGCAGTGTGAGTATGTGAGTGTGTGTGTGAGTGAATGAGTGTGTGTGTATGTATGTGAGTGTGCAAATGTGTGTGTGAGTGAATTAGTGTGCGTGAGTGTGTGTGTGCCAGTGTGAGTGTGTGCAGATGTGTGTGTGTGAGTGAATGAGAGTGTGTGAATGCGAGTGTGTGTGCGTGAGAGTGTGTGTGTGTGTGAGTGTGTGTGTGTGTGCAAGAGTGTGTGTGTGAGTATGTGAGTGTGCAAATGTGTGAGTGAGTGAATGTGAGTGTGTGAGTGAGTGAGTGTGTGTGTGTGCGTGAGTGCGTGAGTGTGTGTGTGTGCGTGAGTGTGTGTGTGTGCGTGAGTGTGTGTGTGTGCGTGAGTGTGTGTGTGTGCGTGAGTGAGTGTGTGTGTGTGCGTGAGTGAGTGTGTGTGTGCGTGCGTGAGTGTGTGTGTGTGCGTGAGTGAGTGTGTGTTTGCGTGAGTGAGTGTGTGTTTGTGTGAGTGTGAGAGCCTGTGTGTCAGACACAGTTCCTGCCACTGTACGAGCACCCTGTGTATCCCAGGGAGGGATACAGGGAGAGGCAGCACCCTGGGGTGCTGGTGGTGGTGGTGGGGGGAGAGGGAGAGGTGGGACAGTGTGTTACAATGCTGGGGGCAGGGAGGGGGAGACTACACTGTGTGTGAGTGTGTGTCCCAGACACGGTCACTGCCGGGGCACCCTAGGGTGCTGGGGAAGGGTGCCATGGGTGAGAGAGGGGGGTGAGAGAGAATGGGAGAGAGTAAGGGTGGGGCAGGGAGGGGAGGGGAGGGGTGGGAGGAGAGAGGGAGAGAGAGAGAGAGTGGTGTTTCAGGCGACTGTGTTACTCCCCTCCTCTCTCTTCCCCCTCCATTCGGCCCATCGTATCCATGCTAGTCCATGCTAAAGCCAAATGCTAGTTACTGATCAAGAACCATTCGACCCAGTACATTACTGCAAGATATTACAGCCGTAAGCTAGCCGGCATTGAATATAGGAGTAGGGAAGTAATGTTAAAATTGTACAAGGCATTGGTGAGACCAATTCTGGAGTATGGTGTACAATTTGGGTCGCCTAATTATAGGAAGGATGTCAACAAAATAGAGAGAGTACAGAGGAGATTTACTAGAATGTTGCCAGGGTTCCAGCAACTAAGTTACAGAGAAAGGTTGAACAAGTTAGGTCTTTATTCTTTGGAGCGCAGAAGGTTAAGGGGGGACTTGATTGAGGTCTTTAAAATGATGAAAGGGATAGACAGAGTTGACGTGGATAAGCTTTTCCCATTGAGGGTAGGAAAGATTCAAACAAGAGGGCATGACATGAGAATTAAGGGACAGAAGTTTAGGGGTAACATGAGGGGGAACTTCTTTACTCAGAGAGTGGTGGCTGTGTGGAATGATCTTCCTGCAGAAGTGGTGGAGGCAGGATCGATTTTAACATTTAAAAGTAAAGTGGATAGGTATATGGACGGGAAGGGAATGGAGGGGTATGGTCTGAGTGCAGGTAGATGGGACTAGGGGAAAATAAATGGTCGGCACGGACTGGAAGGGCCGAGAAGGCCTGTTTCCGTGCTGTGATTGTTATATGGTTATATGGTAGTAACAGGCCATTCAGCTCTTTGCATCCGTGCTACAGATGAATGCTAGCAATGTAACTGGCCATTCAGCCCAATAAATCTATGCCGGCCATTGTTGCCGCCACAATGCTGCTTGGGAACAGGCCATTCGGCCCACCATATCCATGCTGGACACAGTGCCAAGGCCAAATGCTGGTTGCTGTTTAATGGCCATTCGGCCCACCGTGTTGCTGCTAGACATTGCTGCAGCCGTGTGCTAGCTGACAGCAAGAGGCCATTCGGCCCCGCTGTCTTCATGCTACAGGCAAATGCTAGCAGTGCAGCGGGCCATTCAGCCCATGCTGCAGATGGATTCTCGTAACATATCAGGCCATTCGGCCCTTCGAGCCTGCACCGCCATTCAATGTGATCACGGCTGATCATCCAACTCGGTATCCCGTACCTGCCTTCTCTCCATACCCCCTGATCCCTTTAGCCACAAGGGCCACATCTAACTCCCTCTTAAATATAGTGAATGAACTGGCCTCAACTACCCTCTGTGGCAGAGAATTCCACAGATTCACCACTCTCTGTGAAAAGAAAAATGTTTTTCTCATCTCGGTCCTAAAGGATTTCCCCCTTATCCTTAAACTGTGACCCCTTGTTCTGGACTTCCCCAACATCGGGAACAATCTTCCCGCATCGAGCCTGTCCAACCCCTTAAGAATTTTGTAAGTTTCTATAAGATCCCCCCTCGATCTTCTAAATTCCAGCGAGTACAAGCCGAGTCTATCCAGTCTTTCTTCATATGGAAGTCCTGCCATCCCAGGAATCAGCCCCACCCAAGGTTTCCGTGCGGTTCCCGGAGGTTTTTGTCCACCTTCAACCGGCTTTGACTACAAAAATTTCCGATTTTTAAAACTTAAACCACTCTCGACCATTAGGGAGACTGACGAAAACCTCTGGGAACCGCACGGGAACCTTGGGTGGGGCGCAAAGTCTCCAGAGGTTTCCGTTCAGGTTTCCTAAGTGGGACAGGGGCATAAGAATAAAGGGGAGGCCATTTAAGAATGGAATGTTGGCCTTCATAACAAGAGGATTCCAGTACAGGAGTAGAGAGGTTCTTCTGCAGTTGTACAGGGCTCTGATGAGACCACAACTGGAGTATTGTGTACAGTTTTGGTCTCCTAATTTGAGGAAGGACATCCTTGTGATTGAGGCAGTGCAGCGTAGGTTCACCAGATTGATCCCTGGGATGGCGGGGACTGTCATATGAGGAAATTGAAAAGACTAGGCTTGTATTCACTGGAGTTTAGAAGGATGAGGGGGGAAATCTTATAGAAACATATAAAATTATAAAAGGACTGGACAAGCTGGATGTAGGAAAAATGTTCCCAATGTTGGGCGAGTCCAGAACCAGGGGCCACACAGTCTTAGAATAAAGGGGAGGTCATTTAAGAGTGAGGTGAGAAAAAACTTTTTCACCCAGAGAGTTGTGGATTTGTGGAATTCCCTGCCACAGAGGGCAGTGGAGGCCAAATCACTGGATGGATTTAAGAGGGAGTTAGATAGAGCTCTAGGGGCTAGTGGAGTCGGCCTACTACTGCACCTGTGTGTGTGTGTGTGTGTGTGCGCGCGCGTGTGTGTGTGCGCGCGTGCCCTGGTTCTGGAAAATGGACTTTGCACATTTTTTTTTCTGTGGGCCATTTGGCCCGTTGTATCGATGCTGGGATGGTTGCCCGGGATTTTTGTGCTTCCCTCTCACCGTTCCCTCTCTTTCCCCCCCCCCCCCC
>CAUPSL010000334.1:0-32060 GCA_963514005.1 Raja brachyura
GATGACTCTGCTGGGTCCTAGTGCTCTCTGCTGTAGTGCTCTACAGGGTGGATCCATCAGGAGTGATGGGTCTTTCCCTTCCTCGTCTTTTAATCAATAGGATCTTTTAACATTTTTGTCAACACAATCAAACATTTTTTGACATTTCAGGAAATTCCCAGTCCCCCTCGTTCGGTTCCCGGGCATCTTTTGTACTCCGGGCCCGGGTGCGATGTACCCCCTGTACCCCCTGCACCCCCCTCTCATAGGCCCTGTGTATATGTACGCGCAGACGCGAGCAAAATACTGTGTGTGGTATGTGCACCTTTGTTAGGTTCCTAAAAATGGGCTCAACAAATTGATGTTATTTACGACCCCTTCATGACCCCGCGGAAAAAAAACCCAAACGCCCCCCAAGTTAAGAACCATTACTTTAAAAAAAAATCTTCCTTATATATCTTCTAAATATTGTACAATGATAGGATAGCAGAGCAGAATCAATGGGCTGAATGGCCTAATTATGGCCTGTGCCTTTTGATCAACACTCCCCAGAGCCTGGCCATTCATGGTGTAGGTCCCATCTTTATTTGATATCCCAAACGATACCTATAGCAGCTGCCATTACTCTGTCCAATTTCCCAACTGATCAGTATTGGTCTGCAACCACGAGATTACCACTATTCACAATCCCACCATCTGCAAAACTCACACCTGACCTACACTAACTATCCACACCGTTAATCTATATAACAACCAGTAGAGGTCCTGGCGTACACATACTGGTCGCAGGCTTCCAATCAAAAGGCATCCTGCATCATCACCCTGTCTCTTTTTTTTAATTTAAAGCATTTAATTAAGTATTTAATTACTTGTAATCAGCCACGAGAAGCTAAATTAGACTTTAAAAGATGTTAATTCCACGTGTACAGTTATTATAACACTAACCCGGGCGGGCGGTCGCACCTTCTACACTTGCGGCGCCGCAGCTCGTTGTGGACTGATCGTCGCTGCCACGAACCCAGGTGGTCCAGGAGTAATTGGACCAGTCTCACCCAACCCTCACCTCCCCGAATACCGAACTTGGGTAGAGGTATCTACCGCCCCATCTCCGATTGAATAAGTTGGCCGTGGATGAGCTGAATCTCCTGGTGTTGTTCTGATCTTTCTCCGGTAGTATTGTTTGCATTATGTGGAGGGTTAAATGTATTCCTGGCTGTACAATGCTAGTGTATTCGTTGTCCCATCGCGATAGTTTTGATGTCCTGCGCTTCAGGGCGGGGATATTAAGAAGAGGAGGGTGATTTAGCTGCTCTTTTCCGTGTTTGGGCAAAATACACTTCAATGCATTTAACAAAAGGCAGTGGCGAAGACACATGGGTTGGGCTGTTTTCTAAAATAACAGAACCACCAAATAAATGAAAATATGCGTTTTTTTGTTGTTGGCCGTGTTTAAAAGCGAACTAATAAGAGATCAGACTGAAGAAGGGCCCCAACCCGAAACGTCACCTATCCATGTCCTCCAGAGAGGCTGCCTGATCCACCGAGTTACTCCAGCACGTTATCTTTTGTTTGTTAAACCAGTTTCCCCAAACACTCACTGTGCACAGCAGCCCTATGGAGTTACGTACACCAGCTAGTCACAAACGCACCCCACGTTGATGCCCGCTTTCTTTGCATCACTGTGGATAACGGGGTTGGGTCCACCCCTGATTTGCCTCTTATTTTATCTTTAGTTTGTACCACTGTTTAATTTTTTACTCGTCACAAAGACCAATATCGCAGCGGCAGTTTGCCAGAACAGCTGCTCCCCGACTGAGTTTCACTTTCGTTTCCCGAATGTACTTACAATAATCATGTTTCGAAAAACACCGAAAGGCAAGTTGCTGTGACTCGCGTCTTCTCGGCTGCGGTTTCGGTGACGCCTTGTACCTCTCTCTCGCTCTCACACACACCCCCACCCTCCCCTTATTTCATTTTACCTTCGCCTTGAGAGCGACACTCTAGGCTCGAGTGGAATTTGAGACGGTACCAACAGTCAAAATGTCCAAAAGACTAAACATGAGGCAAAGACGTGAAGTCGGGTTGCAGTTTATAAATTTTCTCCAGGAGATAGGAGAGCAAAATGTGACCGACAAAATGCAACTTAAATCCATTTACAATTCTCAGTTCAAGTGCAGGTAACATTTCATTCATTTCATTCCAGATCTGTTGATTTATAGTAGTCGCGGCAACAAATTGCTGGTCAGTTTATCGTGTTTAGAATTTGTATTTATTTTCCATGTTCCAGGACTCCAATGTCGTGCTTTAAGTTTGTGTTGGCAGCTGATGACATGTAGGAAATGGATCCATTCGTTGTTGCTTCCTATAAATGACTTCGTATAACTGTTATCTATTTATGCTTCTTGACTCCCTGCTCTGGGGTGTACAGAAATAAGGAGCCTGAATTGTAAAAGTAACAATGAAAATTGCTCCCTTTTAATGCTAGGACTATCACAACATTCAACAGTAAAAAATGATCTGTCGACACTTCCTCCCGAACGCAGCTCCTTTAAATGTTGGCACACAGCCTCTTTTTTTTTTTTGTCACTGCCCACTGTGTAATGTTTTTTTTTGTATTTTATCTCAAGCTAAACACTGCCTTACATCTAGAATCAAAGGCATGGTTTTTTTTTTGCGAAGAGAATATATTAGTTCCGGTGCTGTCGATACGGAGTTTGCATGTTCTACTTGTGACCGCGCGGGTATTCTTTGGGTGCTCCGGTTTCCTCCCACATTCCAAAGACGTGAGGGTTTGTAGGTTAATTGGCTTCTGTACATTTTTCCTATTGTGCAGGATAGAACCAGTGTATGTTGATCGTGGGCTGATAAATGCGTTGTACTTTCTCTTTGAAATCGTTGGTATAGATAATTAACGGTAATGGGCCTAGCACCAATCTCTGGAACGGAGATCTGGAAGAGTTCCAGGGTGATAAACACCACAAGTCAGCCGGCCAGCAGACTAAAAATAATCTGCTAGCACCTCCCGTTACCTACCATGAAGCCAATTCGGTATCCAGTTAGCTAGCTCTCCTTGGATCCCATGAAATTTAACCTCCTAGAGCTGCTTACAAGGAACCTTCTCAAAGGCCTTACTGAAATCCATATAACCTATGTCTATGGCCCTGCCCTCATCAACCTGCTTGAAGTTGCGAGTTACATGGAAATGGGGCCCAAACATGCAGTGTTGTGGTGTCCATCATCCACGTAAACAACAGTCCAAATTCCATGTGTACACCCTGTATCCATAATCACTCTAATCTATTAATCATTGCAGTTGCTTTAGTCACAAGCATAAAGCTTGTTTCTGAAGCATATTTTATAACTTCCTAGAGATGCTAAAGTTAGAAATACTGGATGACATAATTGTAACGTTAATGAGGGAAAGTTTAAAGCAGACGTGTGGGGCAAGTTTGACTTTGCACAGTGATGGATGAACCGGTGGGTGACACGCAGATACAATTGAAGCATTTAAGAGGCTCTTGGATGGGTAATGAATACGGAGGGATATGATCACAGAGGGGGTTAACTTGATTTGGCATCATGTGCAGAATAGCCTTATTTGTGCTATACTGTTATATGTAAGGTTTTTATAAAATATTTTTTTTGCAATGAGCTTTATTGAGTTGTGTACCAAAGCCCACCATGTTCATACTGACCATTGTACTTATCAGCTTATGGACCAGTAGTTATTGCTCATCCCAAAATACATTTGAGGCAGTGGTGGTGAACTACTGTCAGTCTAAAGAAGGGTCTCGACCGGAAACGTCACCCATTCTTTCTCTCCAGAGGTGCCGCATGTCCCGCTGAGTTACTCCAGCATTTTGTGTCTACCTTCCAACAGTTGTGTCCTTTTGTAAGGACTATAATGTTGATCAGCTGGGAATTCTAGGCTTATATTTGGTGTTGAAGATATGGCCGTTATGTTTCCAGGTCTGGTGGAATACAACTTGGCGGGGCAACCTGTGGTCGTGGTGTTCCAGGCTCCTGCCACAGTTGCTGTGCAGTAAACAAGGCGACTTGACCTTGAAAACAAGGCCAACCGGCAGCAAAGTAATCTGTTTCATTAAAGTATGGAAGTGTATTCTATTCCTTGTATTCTAAAAAAAACATGCATGTGGAGATAGTGTCATACCTTCTGCATCTCGGTAGCAAAGCTACACTTGGCACGTAAAACATGAAACTGTATGTGGTTGTGTCGTTGGATTTGTACCTTTATTGTCTAGAGTATCCAGCACTTGCATTCTCGTGTCTCTTCCAGAATTCTTTTTTCCTTCTGCTCCTTATTTGCTGAATTACCCTTCCTAAGTATGGCTTGATAAACTGAGACAGCTGGGGCAGAATGTGTTAGGAGAAATTCATTCAAGATTTAAAGGAGAGTTTTGAGGGAAGAAAAAAAGGAGAGGTCTAATGAGAATCTGCCCGCCGATGATCTTATAGAAGTATCCAAACTCATGAGAATAGATGGGGTGAATGCAGTCTCTTATCCAGAGTAAGGGAATCAATAACCAGAGGGCATTGGTTTTAAGGTGAGGGGCAAGATTTAATGGAGACCCGAGGGGCAACCTTCCTGCTCAGAGTGTGGTAAGTATATGGAATTGCCAGAGGAGATAGTTGAAGCAGGTATTATAACAACATTTAAAAGATACTGGGATATGTGCATAGGTAGGGAAATGTTAGAGGGATATGGGCCAAACTTGGGCAAATGGGATTAGCTTAGATGGAGCATCTTGGTTGGCATAGACAAGTTGGGCCGAAGTGCCTGTTTCCGTACTGGCACTGGAAATGGATCCTAGCAGGAATGACGGTGGAGCAGCAATGGCAGGAATTTCTGGGCATAATCCGGAAGCAGGATCGTTTCATTCCAAAAAGGAAGAAGGATTCTTAGGGGAATAGGAGGCAACTGCGGCTGACAAGAGAAGTTAGGGATAGAATAAAACTAAAAGAAAAGATGTATAACACAGCAAAGAGTAGCCGGGAGCCAGAGGATTGGGAAACTTTCATAGGACAACAGAAGGAAACAAAATGGGCAATACGGGCTTAAAACATGAAGTACGAGGGGAAGCTGGCCAGGAATTTAAAGAAAGACAGTAAAAGCATCTTTAGATATGTTAAGGGAAAACGAATAGCTAAGTCAAATGTTGGTCTCTTGAAGGCAGACACGGGTGAAACTATTATGGGCAACCAGGAAATGGCAGAAGAGTTGAATAGGCACTTTGGATTTGTCTTCACTAAGGAAGACACAAACAATCTCCCAGATGTACTAGAGGCCAGAGGATCTAAGGGGGTAGAGGAAATGAAAGAAATTTTCATTGGGCGAGAAATAGTATTGGGTAGGCTAATGGGACCGAAGGATGATAAATCCCCTGGGCCTGATAGTATGCATCCCAGGGTCCTCAGGGAGGTGGCTCTAGAAAGAGTGGATGCATTGGTGATCATTTTCCAATGTTCAATAGATGCAGGATCAGTTCCTGGGGATTGGTGGATAGCTAATGTTATCCCACTTTTCAAGAAAGGAGCGAGAGGAAACGCGGAATTACAGACCAGTTAGCCTGACTTTGGTGATGGGAAAGATGCTGGAGTCAATTATTAAAGTGGTAATAATGGGGCATTTGGTTAGCAGTAAAAGGATTAGTCCAGGTCAGCATGGATTTATGAAAGGGAAATCATGCTTGACTAATCTTCTGTAATTTTTTGGGGATGTGACAAGTAAAATGGATGCAGGGGAGCCAGTGGATGTAGTGTATCTAGACTTTCAGAAAGCCTTTGGTAAGGTCCCGCACGGGCGACTGGTGACTAAAATTAGAGCACATGGTATTGGGGTAGGGTGTTGACGTGGATAGAAAATTGGTTGACTGACAGGAAGCAAAGAGCAGGAGTGAACGGGTCCTTTTCAGAATGGCAGGCAGTGGCGAGTGGAGTGCCGCAAGGCTCGGTGTTGGGGCTGAAGAAAGCTAATGAAATGTTGACCTTCATAACAAGAGGATTTCAGTACACGAGTAAAGAGGTTCTTCTGCAGTTGTATTGGGCTCTGGTAAGACCACATCTGGAGTATTGGGTACAGTTTTGGTCTCCTAATTTGAGGAAGGACATCCTTGTGATTGAGGCAGTGCAGCGTAGGTTCACGAGATTGTTCTCTGGTATGGCGGGACCGTCGTATGAGGAAAGATTGAAAAGACTAGGCTTGTATTCACTGGAGTTTAGAAGGATGAGGGGGATCTTATTGAAACATATAAAAGGACTGGACAAGCTAGATGCAGGAAAAATGTTCCCAATGTTGGGCGAGTCCAGAACCAGGGGCCACAGTCTTAGAATAAAGCGGAGGCCATTAAGAATTACCCGTGCCTGCCTTCTCCCCATATCCCTTGACTCCACTAGCCCCTCGAGCTCTATCTAACTCAAGAGAGTTTTTTCTCACCTCAGTCTTAAATGGCCTCCGCTTTATTCTAAGACTGTGGTGAGAAAAAACTTTTCACCCAGAGAGTTGTGAGTTTGTGGAATTCCCTGCCACAGAGGGCCATGGAGGCCAAATCACTGGATAGATTTAAGAGTTAGATAGAGCTCTAGGGGCTAGTGGAGTCAAGGGATATGGGGAGAAGGCAGGCACGGTTAATTGATTGGGAACAATCAGCCATGATAATGAATGGTGGTGCTAGCTCGAAAGGCTGAATGATCTTCTCTTGCACCTATTTTCTATGTTAAATTATATTTGAGTTTATACTGTCAGCAACAAAGACTATAATTAAAGGTCAATCAGAAACTACCATCCATAGTTACTTATTTAAAGACAGGACTTGGTTACATTAATGTCTTTATAGTGCAAGATTTTCTGATTTTAACTTTTTTTGTAAGTTTGCTACAAAGCCTTTCCAACTATTCACAGTGTACAAAGTACTTACAACCTATCCCCTACTAGTACTTACAACCTATCCACCTATTATCTCTTCCTTGTTAAATACAAATTTGCATTATGTTAACCGGCCTGTTTAATTATATCAGTTGGGCTGTTGAGGTTCTTTTTAGTTCATGTAACGCTTAGTCATTAAGTTGAGTTAAATTGAAAACTGCCTAATTTAAAATTTAAATTCTGAGTTGGTATTTAAATGCAAATCATAATTATAACATACAAGCTATGTTATAGCTGGTACCATAGGCTGGACTATGGGACCTTCCTTAACTGTGGTGCCGCTGTGGGGTTATGTTGTGTGGACTTCTGTGTTTGTGCTTTTAAAAAAAAAGTTTATTTATTTATTATTTATTTTTATGTTACTGACTAAGGAAAATCCATTTTGTTGTCTCTAAAATTAGATAATGACAATAAATTGAATACAATACAATATATCTGCAAACGACGTCTAACATAAACATAACATTATCCCCCCCCCCCCCCCCCCCACAGTTCTGGTCTTTTCCCCCATATCCTATGATTCCTTTAGCCCCGAGAGCTAAATCTATCTCTTGAAAACATCAAGTGACTTGGCCTCCACTGCCATCTGTGGCAGAGAATTCCACAGATTCACAACTCTCTGGTTGAAAATGTTTTTCCTCATCTCAGTCCTAAATGGTCTACCCCTTATTCTTAAACTCTAACCCCTGGTCCTGGACTCTCCCAAAATCAGGGATTTTTTTTCTTGATTCTAGCCTGTCCAATCCTTTAAGAATTTTTAAATGCTTCTATAAGATCCCCTCTCATCCTTTTAAATTCCAGTGAATACAAGCTGAGTCGACCCATTCTTTCACCGTATGTCAGTCCCACCATCCTGGGAATTAATCTGGTGAACCTACACTACACTCCAATAGGAGACCAAAATTGCACGCAATATTCCAGGTGCGGTTTCAGCAGGGCCCTTACAACCTCCTTGCTTCTAAACTCAAATCCTCTTGTTGCAATGAAGGCCAACATGCCCTTAGCTTTTGTCACTGCCTGCTGTACCTGCATGCTTACTTTCAGTGACTGATGTACAAGCACACCCAGATCTCGTTGCACCTCCCCTTTTCCTAATCTGACACCATTCAGATAATAATCTGCCCTGTTCTTGCCACCAAAGTGGATAACCTCACATTTATCCACATTATACTGCATCTGCCATGCAACTGCCCAAGCACCCAACTTATCCGAGTCACCCTGCAGCCTCATAGCATCCTCTTCGCAGTTCACACTGCCACCCAGCTTTGTGTCATCTGCAAACTTGGAGATGATCAACTGTGCTTAATCCTCTGCTCTACACGTTCTATTCCCTGGACTGTGCAGCAAGACACTGCGCCAATGCCACCTTTACATTTGCAGATGATGCCACTGCAGTTGGATTAAAATGGGTAATGATGGACAACAATCTTGCTCTCAATGTTAGCAAGACTAAGGAGCTGATTGACTTGGGGAGCGGAACACTGGGTATCCATGAATTTGTCTCCCATCAATGGCGTAGTGGTGGAGAGAGTCAACAGCTTCAAGTTCATATCTCTGAATATCTGGCCTGGGCCCAGCACATAGATGGAATCACAACAAAAGCTCTTTAATGCTTCCACTTTCTTAGAGAATTGAGGAGAGTTGGTATGTTGCTGAATCCTCTAAGCCTCTACAGTAGGAAGGCTACTGACTGGTTGCATCACGGCATGGTTTGGTAACTTGAATGCCCAGGAATGTGGGAAGCTG
Organism: Raja brachyura; assembly: GCA_963514005.1. The sequence continues at coordinate 8,669 of CAUPSL010000334.1, forward strand.
CAAAAAGTAGTGGACTTTCTGGTCCATCGTGTGTACTGACCTTCCCACCACTGAAGCGATCTACAGGAGGTGCTGCTGAAAAAGGTAGCAAGCATCAAAAACCCACACCATCACTGTCACGTTCTCATCTCACTTCTAGCATTGGAAAGAAGGTACACAAGCCTGGAAGCTGTGCCTGTCTGATTCAAGAATAGCTTCTTCCCAGCAAACATCAGGCTCTTGAACATTGTACAATGCTAACCACAAATGTTACCTCATGAACTTTGTGTTAGTTGCAGTACGGCAGGGCTTGAAATTAGCGGTTGCCCGGGTGCCAATGACCACTCAAAGTGCCGCCGGGCAACCTAAACGCAGAGTCATTTTGCCCGGCTTGGCACGCAAAAACTGGTTTATTTGCGGGTCAGGCAGCATCTCTGGAGAATAGGAACGTGATGTTTCATGTCGGCGACGACTCTATTGCGGGGCAAAGATACTAGGTCCAGGGTGACGAAGGGTCGGAGTGAATGATGGGCCCCGCGCAGCAGCAGCAGCGACAGCGGCTCCACCGCCTCCTCCTCCCGCACCCCGCCCGGCGGAAGGAAGCCTCCCTCTCCCTCCCTCACTCCTCCCAGCCTCGGCGTGCGAGAGGGATTGTTTTGAAAGCGCCGTTGGTGGATTTGCAGGCAGCGGCCGCTACCGCCCTGATAATGGCCGCTGCCTGCAAATCAAATCCGCCAACGGCGATGTCAAATCAACCTGTCTCGCAAGCCGAGGGAGGTGGAGGCCTCCTTCCATCTGAAGCAGCTGCACCAAAGATTCTATCGCTATAGGATCTGTGAGCTGCATTGCTCGGCCCCGCACCTTCCTGTCGGCTAGTGGAGGTGGTGGCGAGGAGACTCAACCGCCTCCCCCTTTGGCGGCGGCACTTTGGCGTTGGACAGCAGCGGGCGATGTTGTCCGTGGAGCGCTGACCTTCCTTCCTCCCCACCTCCTCTGCTCCTTCCTCTCTCTTTCTCTTTTTTTTCTCCACATCTCTTATCCAGGGTCCCCTCTCCATCCTGCGCTTTATTCAGTCCTCACTGACATTCCCTGTGCTCCCCTCCCCATCTACCCCCCCAATCTATTCATCACACTACCCACCTCACATTGATTCTCCTGCCACCCCCCCCCCTCCCCAATCCATCCTACACAGGTACCCCAAGTCATCCTGTACTGACCCCCCCCTTCTCATCCATCCTGTACTTCTCCCCCATTCACACTGTCCTGACCCCCCCAATTCATATCCTGTTCTGATCCCCCCCACCCCATCCATCCTGTACTGATCTCCCCCCCCCCACATCCATCCCGTACTGATCCGCCCCAATTAAAAACCACTGACATCCCCGGTGCTCTCCCCTCACAATTTTACATACTTCAACCAACACGTACTAATTCACCTGCCTCAATCCATCCATTCCGCACCGATTGCCTTCTCAACACCCCCCTCCCCCCCCCCCTCCCCAATCTATCCACCCCGCACCGATTCACACACACCCTGACCCTACTGTGCTTCATGGTCTTCAGAGCGAACATTGACTATGTTTGATAACGAAATGCAATCAAATGTGTTTTAATTCCCAATGTTATTATTTCTTTTGACTCCTTTAAACATATTACCAAAAGAACATTTGCTGCAGTTATGTCCTTTGGCCATCTCTTGTCAATTAGTGTAATGTTTAACCTGTGTGATGGGCAGAGTCGGTTTTAACAGCTATTATCAAAAAATGCCTTTAGAAATTTCCTTGCAACCTGCATATTTTGTAATGGATAAATTATGTGGGAAGCCAGAGTGTTTCTGTACAGGTTGCAATAACGACCCATGCTATGGCTATGTCATGGTAATTTTCAGTCCTTCACAGAAAACATGCCTGCATCAATCTGTAGTGTGCATGGTTAAGCATATATGTTACCATGGTCCAGGATTTATTGACACAGGTTGATCATTTGCTGAATAATCCAACTACATTTTTGTTTGGAAGTGGAAAGAACTAATAGAAATTGCATTAATTGCAATGTGTAAAAAGAGTTGAGATCTCGTATGATAATTTAGCTGCATGTCATTGTGGTATATATCCTGTCTTGATTGGCGAATATGTTTAGTTTGTGAGTTATTTGAAGCAGAAATAATATGTGAATGTAGACAAAGGTGCTGGAGAAATTCAGCGGATGTGGCAACATCTATGGAGCAAAGGAAATAAGCAATGTTTCAGGCCAAAACCCTTCTTCAGACTGATGGTTTCGACCTGAAACGTTGCCCATTTCCTTTGCTCCATAGATGCTGCTGCACCCGCTGAGTTTCTACAGCACTTTTGTCTACCTTCGATTTTCCAGCATCTGCAGTTCCTTCTTCAACATAATATGTGAATGCTTCATTGAGCATAAATCAGACTGGTAACTACGCACTTCGTCCGAGCACATTATCGCACGCATTATTCAATGTTCAAGTATACTTTATTGTCAATTCAAGTAATGCAACAAGTAGTTACAGAGGATTGAAATTGAGTTTCCCCATACTCCAAATGTGCAAGTAATATTTATTTATAACACATTCAGACAATATACCATTTAAAAATACCATTTAAAAAATATACCATTAAAATAGACATTATATAAAAAAATTCGCAGTGTGCCAGAGTCTAGTAACATTTTGAGGTATGTTATTAAAGTGCAATAATAAAAGGTACAATATAGAAAAGTGCAAATAGCATACTGCAGACATTGAGTTAAAGTCAGTTGATCTTTGTTTGTGTAATGTTCATGGAATTTTCTTGAGTGAGTTGAGCAGTCTGATGGCCTGAGGGAAAAAGCTGTTGTTGAATCTGGTGGTTTAGCTCCGCATGCTGCGGTAACGCTTGCCGGATGGAAGGGGGGGTGAACAGTTTGTGTGCTGGATGGGTGTTGTCTTTGATGATATTGGTTGCTCTCCTGCGACAGCGAGATGGGTATAAGTCCTGGATTGCTGGTTGGGGTGATCTGGTGATCTTCTCCGCTGTCCTCACTGCTCTCTGTAGGGCCTTCTGGTCAGCAGCAGAGCAACTGCCATACCAGACTGAGAGACTGCTGGTAAGAATGATCTCAATCGCACCCCTGTAAAAGGTGGTGAGGGCAGAAGGGGGGAGGTCAGCTCTCCTCAACCGTCAAAGGAAGTGGAAGCGTTGCTATGCTTTCTTGACTAGGGAGATGGTGTTGGTGTCTTAAATAACTACCTAAACTGTCATTTGGCAACCTAAAAAACTGTCAGGGTTGCTCTGCTGGCAACTGGGTAAAAGGTTAAGCGAGAGCCCTGGTACGGACTTCTGTTTTGTATGTTATGTCCAGTTACCTAGTATTACTGATTATTAATGTGTACTATATTGCATTCCTGCGATAATGAGTCTGTAAAGCAGAAACAAGTAAGAATTTCATTGCTCTGTTGTCTATGAAACTTTCTTCACCCTTGATCGTGATCATATGGGTATCTGGTGTTATTGATAATGAAGCAGAGTTTTAACTGGTTACATGCCAGCAATATCGCTGAATGGCTTTGAGTGTGCTGCATCATATGAGCAAAGAGAAACTTCCAATGTACTGCTGTTGGGTTGGAAGGAGATTTGTACATGTTTTCTAACCTGCCTGATTGCAAACAGTGGTTTCCTGTGTGAGGTTGGGTAGATGGGGTTGGACTTCATCAGAAATGTTTTGCCAATAAAAATGCCATGCTCTGGTTAATGATTCTCTGAAGCAGTAGATAATGGGATCATACCTCAATCCCTCTACTTCCTGATGCACCTTCCCAGAGATGCAGGATTTCAGTGACTAGAAATATGTGGCAACGTGGTGCTGGTTCACACAGAAGGATACAAAGTGCTGGAATGGCTCAACTGGTCAGGCAGCATCTCCAGAGAACAACGGAAGGTGACGTTTTGGGTCAGGCCTTCGTCAAGGGGCTGCCCCACATTCACGACCTAATTCATGACCTCTGCCAAGTTTGCCCTTGACTCATACTCGCAGCATGGTCGTCACAAGGTCGTAGGTAGGTCGTGATGATAGTCGTAGGTACTCGTGGCATCAAGTAGGTCGGGGCGTTTTTCTAGCCTGATGAAAAATGTCTACGAGTTTAAAAAAAGGTCATGAAAGTGGGACAGGCCCTTTAGACTTCCAGGAAGTTCTAGTTTTAAAGATAAAGGGAATTCTGTTATTTACAATGGATAGGGTCTGGCAGCTAAAGAGAGAGCGGTTTGTTTTCAACAGGAAGCGTAAGACAATACCATTATTTACTGGCATATTCTTTATTCTTGAAATGTATCAAAAAGTTAGTTGGCTTCTCAGGATCAGATCTCTGTTCTCTCTTGCAAGTTGCAGCAGTGAATGGATCGACAATACGACAGTTCAGCAATGTGGCCTGGCTGCAGTAGTGCCATCTGGATTCGAGCTTAAGAATGAGTAGACAGTAGACGTCAGGTGAGGCATTTCATCCAGATGCTGTCTGCCCATGCAGGAAAAAGGTTAAAAAATGCTATTTGTGGGACAAGCATGGAGCTGCCATGGTCTTGGTCTTGATTAGGGGGCGAGAAATAGCCGTTGCTCTGTCCCTAGTCATTGTGAAGTGTGTGCGGCTGTTGGAGAGGATCGAGTTATGCTGTACTTGGCTGCATCAGTAAACAGCATTGCAGATTCTTGCTACCTTGGCTTGCACTTGAAACAGTAGTTAGAGTTGGGATGTCAAGTTTATTATCCGTCTTCTGTTGGCAACTGAGTGTAATGGGTGGAAATTCAATGCAGAGCAGGTTTGGTTTGAAGATGCACAAAGCTGGAGTAACTCGACGGGACAAGCAGCATCTCTGGAGGGAAGGAATGGGTGGCGTTTTGGGTCGATGCCCTTCTTGGGTTGTTAATACTGTGTGCACTGGATCTTCTGGATTCCCTGCCACCAGTACCTGCCTTGCTCTTACCCCTGAGTTTAGATTATAATCAAATGCTTCTCCAACTCAACAACTAATTTGATATTGTATTTGTCTTTTTTTCAGAGATGGTGTTTTGAGTGCAAATTTCTCCGGTGTGATTTATGCTCTGACGAGATCGAACAGAGCCCGAGTGAGCAGCGGTGAGATTTTCCTTAACTCTCAGGTACCGTACTATTTTTATCACTTACTCCAATTCTTTCCCCATCCAACTGTCGAGACACTTCTTCAGACTCGACCCAAACACGTCACCTATTCATTATCTCCAGAGGTGCCATCTGACCCTCTGAGTTACTCCAGCTTTTTGTATCCATCTTCGGTTTAAACCAACATCTGTAGCTTCTTCCTTAACAATGGATGTAATGGGTGACCAGTGCTGGGGTGGGTATAGGCGTGGCTTGAAAGTGACTTGGTCTCCAGGAATATACCCAATGACACAATGTCGAAGGACTGTGGAACAATAAATTGCTGGTAATGCCAGCTATCTCTTGCCGCCCACGTTCTGTGTGCCTGGCTGTGCTTTCTCTTTCCACAGATTTGCTGCTTTGCATTGAAAATATTTTGGACTGATTGGACATCAAAACCATGGTAGAAATACAATTTGTGGACTGTTGATCACCTGTCTTGCCACACTGAAGTTGTTCCCGAGTCCTATCTTAATGGGCTTGCTCCTTTATTTAACAAGCTCTTCTCGGAGTGAGGTCATTGCTCACAAGACCAGAATCTAGAAGATTGTTTCCAACTGTCAAAGGCTGATAATGAACTGTCTTGAAATTGGCCAACTTTTTTTAATTCAATGGCCATATCCAGTCTGCCTTTATGATATAAACTTGTACTCAGACTGCGTTGAAGTGGATTTACAACCCAATAAGTGATGAGAGCAGAATTAGGCCATTCGCCCATCCAGTCTACTCTGCCATTCAATCATGGCTGATCTATCTCTCCCTCCTAACACAATTCTCCTGCCTTCTCCCCATAACCCATGACACCTGCACTAATCAAGAATCTATCTCTATCATAAAAATATAAATTGACTTGGCCTCCACAGCCTTCTGTTGCAAAGAATTCCACCCTCTGAATAAAGAAATTCCTCATCTCCTTCCTAAAAGAACGTCCTTTAATTCTGAGGCTATGACCTCTATTCCTAGACTCTCCCATTAGTGGAAACAAACTCCATCCAAGCCTTTCACTATTCGGTAAGTTTCAATGAGATTTCCCCCGCTTCCCCTCATCCTTCTAAACTCCAGCTAGTACAGGCTCTGTGCCGTCAAACACTGGTATGTTAACCCACTCATTCCTGGGATCATTCTTGTAAACCTCCTCTCCAGAGCCAGAACATGGATGGCTTCAATTTATTTAGTTCCATTTTTGGAGTTGACTGCAAAGGTGGACCTGTAAGGGCTATTGGCCAAGCTGGTGCACAGTAGGGAAGGGTGTAGACTGAGCATGATAGTGTGAAGGATAGACATGAGCAAGAGGACTGACAAGGCAGATGAACTTGGGGTAGACACAAAGCTGGAGTAATTCATTGCGTCAGACAGCATCTCAGGAGAAAAGGAATTGGTGACGTTTTGGGTCGAGACCCTTTTTCAGATTGAGAGTTTGAGGAACGGTCTCGACATTCTACAGCAGAGATACTGTCTGACCCGTTGATTCGCTCCAGCTTTTTGTCTATATTCCATTTAAACCAGCATCTGCAGTTCCTTCCTGCAGATGAACTTGGGGGCATGGATAGGTACATGGGATTGGGGATATCATAACTATTGCACAAACATGGCTGATGGAAGGATAGGGCTGGGATTCAGTGTTCCAGGATACAAATGCTGCAGGAGAGACGGAGGTAAGAGAGGAATGAGAGTTGTTTTTTGAGAGGGAATATCACAGTGGTACGTGGGATATTCCTGGGGATTCCTCCGAGCCCCTTGTGTGGAACTGAGAAGCAAGGGTGACTGCTTTGGGGTTGTACTATCGGCCCTCCCAATAATCAGTAGGATTTAGAAGAGAAAATGTGTAGGGAATAAGAATAATGCCGTTGTAACCATGGGGGATTTTAATTTTCCAAATATCAAATGGGACAGCTACAGTGCTAAGGGCTTGGATGGGGTGGGATTTGTGTGTGTGTTCAGGGAACATGTTCCCGATTAGTATGTCGTTGGCCCTAGCAGCGAGTGCACTACACGTAGCTATCTTTAGGGGAAATAAAGCAGAGCCAGTGGCAGAAGTGTTAGCGGGGGAGTTATTTGGAGTCGGTGACCAGAATTCTTGGTTTTAAAATAGCTACGGAAAAGGATAGGACTGGTCCAAAAGTTGAAGTCTGAAATTGGTGCAAGGCCAATGTTGATGGTATTAGAGTGACAGCAGGAAGTGGTAGATATGGGTGTGATTGCAACATTTGAAGGACTCTTGGACAGGTGCTTGGAAAGAAAGATTTGGAAGGATATGGTTCAAGTGGAAGATAATGAGACTTGGTCAGCATGGGTGAGTTGTGCTAAAAGCCCCTTTTCTGTGCTGTATCACTATGGCTTTATGGAGTCGGCCTTTGGAATGCTAAGATAGTTTTAAGAGTGTGGAATGTTTTTATTCCTTTCCCAGGGGAAGATAATGAACCAGTTGTCCTTGTGATATCGGGCTCCAAGGCCAGTTTTACTGATACCAGGTTGTGTTTAACATTTTTAAACTGTGTAGTCTAGGATTTCTCACTGTGGGTTGAGCTGGCTGGTCCTGATGGTGGGAGTAAATTTTAAATTGGGTCATTGAGTCTGACTTGAAGGACAAGGGGTATTCCAAGAACAGGGACCTGTTGTGTGAAAGCAGCACAGACTGGATAATGTCTCCGGCATTACACAATCACCAGCATCGAGGGTTACACAAAAGGCTGGAGAAACTCAGCGGGTGCAGCAGCATCTAAAGAACGAAGGAGATGGGCGACGTTTCGGGTCGAGACCCTTCTTCAGACTGGTCAGGGATCAGGGAAACGAGAGAGATAGACGGCGATGTGGAGAGATAAAGAACAATGAATGAAAGATATGCAAAAAAGTATCGATGATAAAGGAAACGGGCCATTGTAAACTGTTTGTAGTGTGAAAATAAAAAGCTAGTGCGACTTGGGTGGGAGAGAGAGAGGGAATGCCAGGGCCCGAGGGCTGAGGGAGAGATGGGAAGGAAGGAGGCAGCAAGGGTTACCAGAATTGAGAAAATTCAATGTTTAAGCCCAGAGGATGCAACAACACCGCAAGTTGGAGGAACAGCACCTCATATTCCGCTTGGGGAGTCTGCATCCTCTGGGCTTAAACATTGAATTTTCTCAATTCTGTTAACCCTTGCTGCCTCCTCCCCTTCCCACCTCTCCCTCAGCCCTCGGGGCCCTGGCATTCCCTCTCTCTATCTCTCCCCCACCCAAGTCGCACTAGCTTCTCATTTTCACACTACAAACAGCTTACAATGGCCTGTTTCCTTTATCATCGATACTTTTTTGCATATCTTTCATTCATTGTTCTTTATCTCTCCACATCACCGTCTATATCTCTCGTTTCCCTGATCCCTGACCAGTCTGAAGAAGGGTGTCGACCCGAAACGTCGCCTATCTCCTTCGCTCCTTAGATGCTGCTGCACCCGCTGAGTTTCTCCAGCCTTTTGTGTGCCCTCGATTCTCCAGCATCTGCAGTTCCTTCTTTAGCACCAGCATTGAGGAATGGGTAAAAGATGTTGATCCCACTGGTATCCACACCTTGAACCCCCCCCCCCCCACCCCCCCGAAATCTGGTTTGATAAAATGTAATCTTCTTGAGAAATGAAAGGGACTGTAGATGCTATACTCACGAAGAACAAACAAACTGCTGGAGGAACTCCAGCTGCCAGAGGTGTATCATTGCTTTGGTATGTCTGAGATTGTAAAATGTTCTAAAGTAATTGAGGAATGGGTAACAGCCTGTTTGCCGGTGCAATGTGTATCAGTGTTTCAGGCAGCAACTCCCACTGCTGCCTGGCAATAGACAATAGACACAGGACTGGCCATTCGGCCCTTCAAGCCAGCACCGCCATTCAATGTGATCATGGCTGATCATCCTCAATCAGAACCCCATTCCTGCCTTCTCCCTGATGGCCTGCTGAGTTGCTCAAGCAGTTTGGTTTTTGTGTGTGGCTTCGCTTTTGGGATGAAGGCGTGACGGAGAATGCGTATCGGTGTTTGGAATATTTGCTGCTCATTGTTATGTCATTGTCTAGGTTCGGGAATCTAAGCAAATATTAATGATGAGCAGAAAACAGTGCTCGAGGAACTGGGTTGGTCATGCAGCATCAGATGGAACTCGGATGAAAATGGGCGGGCAGTATTTTGTGTGAGACCTGCCCTCTGCAGATGCTGCCTGACCCATTGAGTTCCTCCAGGATTATTTTCTGTCAAGATTCCAGCATCTGCAGGAATCCAGGTCTTGTGTCTCCAAACAAATGATGGGGAGGTGTGCTCTTAACCTGTCCTTGTGTTCCATGCAAATTTATCCTTGTTGTAAGCACCCTTTATTCCTGCAAAGCGCTCCAACCACTGAGGAAAATCTTTAAAATAAATGAACATAATCTCCTTTGTCTCTGCTCTTTAAAAAAATGAATTTCTACCATTCATATAGAATGATGCAAGGGCCATGCCAGGTCTGCTTGCCAAACTTGTCACTGAGACCTAGGAGATATTGGGAGTTAATTAGAAGCTTGGACCATTTTAAGTCTTGGAAGAGGTGGAATGATTAAGGGGGGACTATGATTGCTTTGAGGTGAGATAGCAAGAGGAGGTCAGTCATTTAGTAAGTAATGTAAATTTTATTTGTATAGTACGTTTAAATCAACTCTCGTTCAAACCAAAGTGCTTTACATAAAATAAATAATAAAGTTTCCGTACATACATAGAAAGATTAAAAATAAGAAAAATGACACAACACATTATAGAATTCAACACAAACGTCCCCCCCACAACAGAATCAACATTTTCCACTGTGGGGAAAGGCATCAGAAAGTTAAGTCCTCATCCTCTGTGAATCACCCGAGGTCGGGGCCCTCTTGTGGCCTCCGCAGCCAGTCCGATGTTTTCAGGCCCTCTTTGCCGGAAAGCAGGAACTCCGGCGTCGGATCAACACTCCTCAGCGGCTTGGAAAATGTCTGGAGCGGCCGCTTCCCCCCCCGGAGACCGTGCTGGCTGGAGCTCCCGACTCTGGCATTCTCGGATCCCAGGCGATCCCGGTGTTTTAAATCCAGCGCCGCCCACGGCTGGATGCCCGCAGACACAGCTCCGCGATGTTGGGAGTCGGCGGTCACAGCGCTCCGGAGCTTACCGCACGGCGACCGGGATGTGGCATCGCCCGCTCCGTGATGGTGTCCCAGCACTGTAATCCCAGCCGGTCCCGACAGGACGTTTGTGGGAGATGTAGTTGGGAACACACAAGAATTAGGGAATGCAGAATGAGGGAGAGATGAAGAACGGTGAATGATTGAACTGTTTGAAAATGAGGATTTTAAAAAAATGGAGCCTCTGCTGGGTCAGAAGGCAATGTGGAGCTGAGAGCATTGAGTAACCTGGAGGCAGACGGGATGGACAATATGCCCATGTAGAATGTTTCCATCCAAAAAGAATCTGCACGGTAAGGTATTCCCTTGCTACTGTTGATTTTATCCCAGAGGGAGATTGGTGTTTAAGGAAGTGCATCATGAGTGGTCGTGAACTGCTGGAGGGAGTTAATGTTGACATGGAGGATGGATGGGCAATCAAGCTCTTGGAAGATGAGGATTTTGAGAATTCATAAGTGATTTAGCAGAATTAGGCCATTCGGCCCATCGAGTCCACTCCGCCATTCCATCATGGCTATTCTATCTTTCCCTCTCAACCTTGTTCTCCTGCCTTCTCCGCATAACCTGTAAAACTGGTACTAATCAACAAGTTATCTATCACTGCCATAAAAATATCTGTTGACTTTGCCTCCACAACCTTCTGTGGCAAAGAATTCCATAGATACACCACTCTCTGACTAAAGACATTCCTCCATCTCCTTCCTAAAGGAACGTCCTTTAATTCGGAAGCTGGAGTTGTACTAGTCAGGCAAGTGGAAACTATGCTGTCATGCTTCTAACGTAAAAAATGAAGGCAAAATGAGCCGCTTACTGCAGCGTACCAAGACATTTGTAGTTAAGACTTGTATCTGGCTAGCTTGTCTATTTGCACAATGGTTAGCTGATACCCCGCCCCTCCGAATATGATGAACAGAGAATCTGCTGATAGAGATAGGGGTGGCACGGTGGTGCAACAATAGTCTCAGTGCTGGAGGCCCGGGTTCCATCTTTGTCCGTTCCCCCGTGACCCCATTGGTTTCTCCAAGATCTTCGTTGTCTCCCACACTCAAGACGTACGCATTCGTAGATAAATTGGGTTTGTGTAAAGGTAAATTGCCCCTAGTGTGTGCAGGATAGTGCAAATGTGTGGGGATCGCTGGGCGGTGTGGACTCGGTGGGCCCAAACAATGGATTGAATGTCAAAGGGGATCTTTCTTGCTGGTGGTTGTTGGCTTGCCTTTTTTAAATGTTTTTATTTTATTACAGGAATATGGCACCAAGATGCCTAATATATATTGACGTATTACATTTTATGTACAGCTTATTTTTTTAAATAATGAAAAAGAAAAAGGGAGAATAGATAATAAAGGATAGAGAAACGTGTGATATATAGAGTGTGAAAAGGAAAAAAGTGTGAAAGAAGAAAAATGAAAAGAGTCGAAAGTAAGAGATTAAGGAGATCGTTATCTATATTCTTGACCTTCCCTCACCCAGTCCTGAAACAGTTAGCTTCTATGATTTTGTTGCACCGTATGCTTCTAAAAAATCGACACATGGAGACCAACTCGTTAAGAATTGGTCTAATTTATCTATTAGGAGGAATCGCATTTCCTCAAGATGTGCGGTGTCCAACATGTTTGAAATACACATTTTAAGTGTTGATATGGATGTATTTTTCCAAAGTTAAGTGTACGTTTTTTTGCAGTTATTAACCCATAATTAAAAAATACATTTTGAGATTAGTTCAATTTATTCCCATCTTCCATTACTCCAAATATAATCATTTCAGTATTGGGTTCCATTTTTATCTTGAATAATTTTGTAAATATTTCAAAAATATCCCTCCAGAATTTATTCAGTTTTATGCAGGACTTGTCCTTGAGTGGAAAATAACGTGTATCAGCTATGTGTCCTCCAGAAACGATAAACTGGAACATGGCTCTTGAGTAGCATAGACAGCTGGATGTTGTTCTTCAATGTATTGTCCTTTTTGTAACACAAGTAATTCGCTCCTTTACTATTTCAAGGTTGCTGGTCTGTTTTCCATTTAAGTTTTAGGGAGGCCACAAATAGTTTAGTGATACAGTACGGAAATATGCCCTTCGACCCATCGAGTCCGCGCCGACCAACGGTCCCTGCACATTAACCCAATCCTACACAGTAGGGACAATTTACATTTATACCAAGCCAATTAATCTACAAACCTGTATGTCTTTGGAGTGTGGGAAGAAACCCAAGATCTCTGAGAAAGCGCACGTGGTCACGGGGAGAACATTCAAACTCCGTACAGACAGCACCCGTAGTCTAGGTCAACTGGTGCTGTAAACACTAAGGGAGAAACGCTACCGCTGCGCCATCATTATCTTGATCGTTGCCCTTTCTTTGTAAAGATATCATACTGTGTTTGAGATGACTAAATATTGTAAATTCTGATTCCATCTGGATTTTATAAACTTTGGAAATCTACAATTTAATCATTTTTTTGAGGTCATTTAATCATACTTCTGCCATGTCCTGTTGTCTCAATCATCCGCCTTTACTTTTAGTCTTGTTACACGAGTTCATCAACCAAGGTCTGTGTTCAACTGATTTAATCAGCTAAACATTTATGGCATGCCAATCTCTGAAAATGTTGAATCGATGAAGCATTTTGAAAACTAGCATGAAGATTTTAAAATGGAGAATGTGTTGTGCAGAACCCATTGTAGACTGAGCAAAAGTGATGAGTGATCTGGAGGCAATGAGAAAATGGACAAGATGTCCAAATTGTATGGAGCATTTGGAGGCACCACATTTAATTATTCTTGTGATTCATCATTGTCATCTCATACTTTGGGTGTGCCTGTGTTGTTCCCAGTTCTTTTACCCCCCCCCAGCCTGGGTCAGTAAAACACCGATTCAAATACTGTAGTCCGAATCCATTATTCACCACAAGGCTGATTTCGGATCCACTCACTCGAGCCCTCAGCAGCCACAGAACAGAAAAGAAAGACATGTGCCTACGAATCGATCACCTATTTCTACAGATATACAGTAGCGGGAAACCAACGACAGGAAAATACAGTGGGAAGCATTCCTTTAGCCCAATCATAACAGATACATGACAGTTGTCAGTACAGAGAAACAAAACCGAAACTCCTTCAGGGGTCCAGACTTGGTGGTGACAAATGGGTCACATGATTTCCAGGAATTGTGCCTCCACTCTGTGATGTCACCACCAGTGAAGCCAAAACTCAACAGTTACCTTCCATTCCCAAAGCACCGCCATCCCTGCATACTCACACCGGGACTCAATCTCTTCAGTCTGCCACACCTTGCCCATGTACTTTCTTTGCAGGTGTGTTGACACGGGTGCTTTAACAGATATTCAGTGACTTTGCGTACCTCTGAGCTTGGTGTTGCTGTTCGACTGGGGACTGTGGATTTCACTCTTGATCCTGTCCCACCATTTTCCAGCAGGATGGCAATTGGGAACTCTAAGGCTGCCTCTTCCATCCCTCTTCCCTCTGTGCCTCTGGTCCAACGGTTGTTGGGTTTGTTGAGTTAGTCTACTTCTAACAAGCTTGCAGCAACTGGGAATGGAGCTTTGCCTGCTCACTGGGTTGTGCCTGATAAAGGGGAGAATAAAGCAGGATTATATTACGTGCGGTGCTTGATCGGTGGCAAGGACTCCGTTGGCCGAGGGCCTGTTTCCACACTCGACTCTAAGTAAGCCTGTGAATAATGGTGTCCCAGGGATTTGAAACCTACAATGGCCTCCATGCCACTGTTAGGAAGGAAAGAGAAAATATACATTAACAACTCCATGGCAACTTTCACTTCCCCTCCTTTCTGCCTCTTGAGTTACTAAGCAAGCGAGGAATCCCATTTGTCAAAGTTGTAATGAATATTCCCAAACTCCTGAAGTGGAGTTTAGCCTGAGGCTAAATATGGGCCATGTATTATCTGGTGAGAATCTTGTCTAAGGTTGACACAAAATACTAGAGAAACTCAGCATCTGCAGTTCCTTCCTACACGGGACTCTTGTCTATTCAGGTCAGTGCAGTGTCGTGCCTGCAATGTCTATTTGTCATGCTGGCTGCTGCCCTCAACAGCACTGCTTAACATCAAATGTTCCTTCCTTTCTAGAGGAGAAAGGTGGTGTATGCCAACCAGTATTGGCATCATCACAACTCCACCGGCAATCTGGGATCAGCACAGTCTCCGGCCTTTGTCCCTGAGCCTGGGAAGAGGGGCCGTGCCAAACGCATCATCCGCCAGATGAAAAAGAACAGGTAAATTTTGGGCCTTTCCAAGCAGTGGAATCTCATCAATTGTTTTATTTGATGATATTGTTCCCCCCTGGACATTCAAGGTGCTGAGACCCCAGGGTGCAGCCTAGATTACCCTGACCCAAAGCAAACTATCATGGGCAATCTAAAGCAAAAACGGAAAATGCTGGCGGACCTCAAACAAGTCAAGCTGTGTCTGTGGGAAATGAAACGAGTCAATGTTTTAGGTTGGAGACTCTTTGTTAGCGGTTCTTTAGCATTTGTACACTGACTTCCTGCACCTCTGAGCATGGTGTTGCTGATGAACCATGTCTCAACATTCTACAGCAGGATGACAATTGTGGACGCTCAAAGGTGACTCTTCCAAATATGTCCAGCTGTTTCTGGTTTTCTTCTAGATTTCCAGTATCTCCAGGCTTTTGTTTTTCACATGTCACGGGCAGTCCCAAACCTAGCCTCTCCTCCACTCTCATCCACTCACATCCATGTTGGAGACACTTGGCCATCACGGGACTGGGAAGGGAGTAAGTGCCCAAAGGAACAAAAACTCTGAGGCTTGAGGAGCTAAAATGATTTGGACCAGAGACGCAACCTGGGAGAACTATGGCAGTGGTGGGATGAACCATTGTGTAGTTTGCCACTCCAACCAGCTCCTGGTCATCTCATTGTAGAGTTGTGATTGATTGGACTAACTGTTCTCTCTCAGTCATTCTACATTGATCAAGAGGTGAGGTGTAATGAGACTGATGGAGTGGTTTGGTGAACATGGGCCCAGTCACCTCTTCTTCATGCACCATGGTGCAGTTGGTATATCTGGTTTGAAACTAAATACTCTTCCCAAATCCCAAATGATTATCAGAAAGAAATCAATCTCAGTGATTAACTCTGCTTCCTTCATCTTGTGGAGCCTGTTCCACAAACGGAATAATTGCTGGATGACAACATTTCCATACATAGTTTTGATTTCATTAAGTTTGATTTGAATTATTACAATCTCTTGTTATTGCAATTATTACAATAGGGATGAGTTGATCAAGGATAAAGATGGCATAACGGTAAAGTCCGGCTCTGACACTGATGGGGGGAAGATCCAAGTAGAAGTCAGCTGCAATCAGACAAAAACAGTCGAGATCGAGGTGATGAATGAGGGGACCGAGGCAGTGAAGTTTGTGCGATGTGAGATGCTTCGCCGCTTCCACGTCTTCACCTTGAAGGATGAGAAGAAGGTGACTAATTCCCAACCCTTGCAGCTGGAAGCAGGTGAGATGCACATGTCTTTTCCCTGAGCCCATTTCCACGCAGTGTTTACTCATTCTTGGGATATTCTGCGTGGTTCTCATTCAAGGAAAGATCAATTGATAAGTGTTGTGGGCAGCTCTCGTGGGAAGAGTTTGGGGTCTAAACGCCATGTATACAAGATGTTCCCATGTTATTCAAGTGGACCTTCTAGACTGAGGATGTGGTGAGAACGGGGAGCACAATATTTGGGATGAACTGAATCTAGATAAATAAGTAACATGGAAAAGGGATAGATAGATAAAGGAGGAGGAGGCTAGCATGTACATTTATTTCCATACACTGCACTTCAGATAGAGGCTTCTGATCTTCAAATGCACAACATACCTTCCCCTGATTTGGATTACAGATTGTCCCCATGCTGTGTTTGTATTTTGGGGTGAAACCCTCACCCCATTGTTTACCTTGGATGTGTCGATGTAATTCTTAATTTAAATCATTAATGGCAAGACCTTCAATATTACCAATCTACCTTCAGGCTACACACATTCTAATAATTGTGACACAACAGGATCTATGTAACTCTAGTTCTAAAGGCCAATTATAAATGTATCGTGGCTGCCTCTGGCTGCTTTAATTTCCCTTCCTCTCTCTCCCCATCCTTTTCTTGTCAGCCTTTATTTACAGTAGATGCGCTGCCTAATGATTCCCCTCTTAACCGCTCTTCCTGATCCTTCAGCAATCCAGCTTTCACTGTCGTGCAGCAGCCCCATTAGTTTACATCCTGCCTTCGTATATATTCCAAAGAAACACGACTAGTAATTCTAGTGACCCTCTTACCTGCTGGCATTCCATCATTTGGGAGCTAATTGTTTTATTTGCCTTGAGATGCAAATGGTTATAGTTCTTACCATGTGGATTTTAAGTGACTCTGCCATCATTTCCATCTTTCCCCTTGGAATGTCCATTTAGTTATGGACAATGCATCAATGATCCTATTATACAAATTCCATTGATAACATTGCTGTCCCGACTATACTTCCATTCCTCGGCTTGCCTTGTTGATTAGAGGCAAGTTGTGTGTTGGCCTATACCCGTTCGTCTCTGGTACTTTCTGCCCTCGAGCTCTGTACGGGATGATTCCCATCTTTAGTTATTTAAGGCTTCGCTTAAATCATGTTTTCCCTTCGAGCATATTTGCACTCCTACCCTGCACCGATCGTGTCCATATGAACCCCAACCCACAAGCAAGTTTCATTTTGGCATTTCATGAGGCCAAACAAGTCGAGGCTGGATTATCACAGGCGGGTCACAGTGGTCATTTTGCTGTATTTCCCTTGTACCACATTCCACTTCAATCCCACTGCTTTGGGGCTGTGGAGAAACATATGGAAGGGTATTCTCACCCGAATCACTTTTAAAATCCCAACAATTTATCCTTTAAGCAGATTTGTGGACATTGAATCTTGGCCTCTCCCGAATTTGGCTTTCATCTCCATTAAATCTACTATTTGAACGTGAACATGATTCATTGGTGCTCCTTTGAATCCAAAGGGCACAAACTAATGCGTAATGGGGATAGCCTGTTAAGCCATTTGACTAGTTGGCCCATGAAGGGCGCAGTCCTGTTCATTTAGCCCAGGCTTACCTTGGCATTTCAAAGGTAATTCTCTAAAGCTAAAGGCTTGACTGTATTACAATCGCCCTTCTCAAATATCTCTCTTCCCCCCCCCAATGTGTCTCACAAGAAACCTGTAATAGTTTGCACGCAGTGTAAGAAGCTACTGGACTGGGGGCTGCAGTAGAGCTGCTGCCTCGTAGCACCAGGGATCTGCGTTCGAACTTAACTGCTGTATATATGGAGTTTGTGCATTCTCCTGTGACCGTGTGCATTTTTGCTGTGTGTGTGTGTGTTCTGCTTCTCTCCCACATTCCAAAGATGTACAGGTTTGTAGGTTAATTGGCTTCTGTAAATTGTCCTCTGTGTATAGGATGCAAAAGTGGGGGAATGTGGATCTAGTGTGCGGGTGATCAATGGTGTGGTGGGCAACGGGCCTGTTTCCACGCTGTATAGCTAAACTAAATGAATTATTTGTCATCAAAGTAGACTATCTGAGGTACCTTTCCCCACTCACTTTCCTTCTGCCTGTTTTTCATCAGCGGCAATTTAGCTGAGGGGAACCAAGACAATTTCCAAGTTTGCTGATCAGAGTAGACTCTGTGGGACAGTATGGGTCTGAATGAGCCATGCAAGGTGAGAATATGGTCGATGGAAAATAACAAGAAAGATTGTGAAGTTATTTGATTCAGAGCACGTAATAAAAGTGGAATAATTGGTACATGGTGAGAGGTTGACAAGTGATGTGCAAAGGAACCTTGATGTACCTGGACTTTGCTGAAGAAGAGCATGCAGATGCTAGAAAAGGATAAATATTATGTTTGTAGTTTGGGTCTCTTTTTGCAGAAGGCATGGAGGGAGTTTGATTAGACCGGTTCTAGGTTGAAGCAAGGACTGAAGACTGAATTTCTCAAGGGTTTATAAGATGAGGTGTTCTCATGGAATTCTCCAGGGGGCTGGTGGATTGGTTGCAGGAAGACGTTTCCCATGGTTGAGGGAGTCGTGTTTTGGGCTATTCTGTGCAGTTTGTGACATCCAGTTACAGTAAGTATTAAACAACAAGGAAATGGCAATGGCTACAACAGTAACTTCTTTCCTCATGCAGGAGAAACCTATAAAATTGAAGTCATTTGCTTGATGCCTCATCGTGGCTATTTCCCGGTAACACTGGTCTTTCAGTTCCAAGATGAGAGCTTAAAAACTTTTTACATCATTCGCTTCTTCTCGGCAAGGACAACTAGCGAGCTGTTTGAAGAATTAAAGCCCACCGCTCCCTACAAGGCAAACCAGCATTGCATCCTGCGGCCGACAGAAGAAATTATTGAAGATGGAGAAAGGCCGGACTGGTGGGGCCCACTTTTCTTCTGTGATCTTGCAGTCATTACTCTCTAGCATTCTTCTATATCTAGCCTCTCATGGCCCCTGTCTCCTGTTAGTCACAATGGTTGCTGTCTGTGCTCCCCTCCTTAGAAGATGCCTCTAAGTGGTACAGCTTTGATTGCTTCAATCATCTATCCCACTATCTCTTTTTTCTGGTTTGTTAGGCTTGAGATTCTACATTA
The DNA here is from genome assembly GCA_963514005.1 of Raja brachyura. The sequence goes on from CAUPSL010000334.1 coordinate 27,624, forward strand.
GAACTGTAATATAAATTGAACCATTTTATTCTTGTATTCATTTCCCCGAAACATTTTGCAGCTGTGAAAGGCGATATAGTGAAAGGAATTTGTGTGTGGTCCTATTCGAGGTCTTAAAACAGCATGGGGATTGTTGTAGTCACTTTGTTTTACGCAGTTTCTTTTGTCATGAACAGTGTTATGCTTGAGGGGGGAGGCCAGGTAGACAGATGTATGACAGTGTTAACTTGGTATTGAGAAGGTGAAATGAGGGGTGGTGGATTTGTATGTCTGTTTCAATGTCAAGGCTTGGGCGAAGAAGTTCATTTCATTCAAGAAAAACAAAATGAATGAGTCTATTTTGTGGAGGCAAATCACTTACAATATTTAATTGAGACCTCGCCTCCAGTAATTCCAGGTCATTGCCCAAAGTCCTTCATGCTTAGGCATGAAGCTTGCCAAGCCATCTGGGATTGTGGACCAATTTCTTGGATGCTCCCACAAGAAGTCTGGACCATAACCAGCGGTCTTAATCTGATGATCCATTGGACTGCAGATGCTGGTTTACAAAAAATAAACTTACACACCATTCTGGAGTAAGTCAACAGGCCAGGCAGCATCGCTGGAGAACATGGATATGTGACGTTTCAGGTTGGGACCCTTCTTCAAGATTGCAGCAGGATCTGGATCGATTGGCCAGGTGGGCTTAGGAATGGTTGATGGAATTTAATACAGAAAAGTGTGAGGTGTTGTATTTTGGGACGTCGAACACGGGCAGGACCTACACAGTAAATGGTAGGCCTCTGGGTAGTGTTGTAGAGCAGAGGTATCGAGGAGTACAGGTGCATGGTTCCTTGAAGGTCAAGTCGCAGGTCGATAAGGTGGTCAAAAGGGCTTTTTGCACTTTGGCCTTCATCAGTCAGAGTATTGAGTATAGAAGTTGGGAGGCCATGTTGCAGTTGTATAAGATGTTGGTGAGATCACATTTGCAATATTGTGTTCAGTTCTGGGCACCATGTTATAGGAAAGATATTGTCAAGCTTGATAGGGTTCAGAAAAGATTTACGAGGATGTTGCCAGGACCAGAGGGTGTGAGCTATAGGGAGAGGTTGAGTAGACTGGGTCTCTATTCTATGGAGCGCAGAAGGATGAGGGGGAATCTTATAGAGGTGTACAAAATCATGAGAGGAATAGATCGGGTAGATGCATAGGGTCTTTTGCCCAGAGTCGGTGAATCGAGGACCAAAGGACATGGGTTCAAGGTGAGGGGAAAATATTTAATAGGAATCAGAGGGGTGACTTTTTCACACAAAGGGTGGTGGGTGTATGGAACAAGCTGCCAGAGGAGGTAGTTGAGGCTGGGACTATCCCATTGTTTACGAAACAGTTGGACAGCTACATGGATAGGACAGGTTTGGAGGTTAAGCAAAGGCAAGTGCGACGAGTGTAGCTGGAACATTGTTGGGCGAGCTGGGCCGTCGGGCCTGTTTCCACACTGTATGACTCTATCCACCTATCACTTGACAGGCTTTGTCCTGGTCCCATCTCTCTTCCAACTTTCTCTTCCTCATCATCCCCCCCCCACCCCCACAACAAGTCCCCAAAAATCACCTATCCATGTTCTCCAGGTGTTCTCCAGTGAGTTTTCTACAGGAATAAGGCTCCACAGATACAAATTACCCACAGAACCGTTTCAGGAGCACAGGATTAGAGAAAGAACAGCCCTCGTTATTTTTTTCAACTGTTCCCTCTTGCTAGTCTATTCTGTCTGTCCTTTTACCAGCGATACCTTGTTCAAGATATTTTTGCAAGTTCTGATCAGTTTACTCTCCATTCATTGAGTTTGTTCCTACTTTAAATCTTTGCAGTTTTGTCAACAACCAGTTGGAAAGAGAAATCCCTCTTGACGTGTACAAATACTCTAAGAGCTTTCACAAAGCTGTGAAGAGTGAACTGAAGGATGACCATAATCTCAGTCCTGATGTGAAGTCTGAGATGCAAAGGATTAAGTAAGTACCTCTGTTAAATTCCAAATTGAACAAAGATTGCAGGATTGTGATTATATATAAAAAATGTTTTGTATCCTTGTCTGGGAAATAATTATTAATTGCTAATTACACGTTAGAAATAGATGTTAGAAGTTGAAACAGGAAAAAAAAACTTGCCTTGCCAGGCAGCATCAGCACAAAGAATTAAGATAATCGATGCCAGGCGATTTGATAGAACTGGAAACGGTACACATTAAATATTTTCAGCAAGTAAAGATTTTGGTCCCCTAATTTGAGGAAGGACATTCTTCCTATTGAGGAGTACAGCGTAGGTTTACAAGGCTAATTCCCAGGATGGCTGGACTGTCATATGCTGAGAGAAAGGAGCAGCTGGGCTTGTACACGCTGGAGTTTAGAAGGATGAGAGGGGATCTCATTGAAACATATAAGATTGTTAAGGGTTTTCACGCTAGAGGCGTGAAACATGTTCCCGATGTTGGGGAAGTCCAGAACCAGGGGCCACAGTTTAAGAATAAGGAGCAAGCCATTTAGAACGGAGAAAAGGAAACACTTTTTCTCAGAGTGGTGAGTCCGTGGAATTCTCTGCCTCAGAGGGCGGTGGAGGCAGGTTCTCTGGATGCTTTCAAGAGAGCTAGATAGGGCTCTTAAAAATAGCGGAGTCGGGGGATATGGGGAGAAGGCAGGAACGGGGTACTGATTGGGGATGATCAGCCATGATCACATTGAATGGTGGTGCTGGGCCGAATGGCCTACTCCTGGACCTATTGTCTATTGTCTATTTTGGGGCTGATTGAGGCTGTTGGGGAACGAGGTCGGATGAATTCGATTAGAGGTCCACCACAGATTTGTCTGGCACCCTTGGTTCCAGAGCCTTTCTTTTGCCAGACTAACGGAGGTCAAGGCCTCGGAGAGGAGTCCAATGATACCGATAGTCGAGATATTGTGGGGGGATTTCACGTGCGCTCCTGTAATTTAGTCTGGAGTAAAGGAGGTGCTGGACAACCTGTTGCTGGAAAATCGATGGTGGACCTGTACTTAATAAATAGCGGAACCAGGTACAGGGAGATGCCAAAAGGAAAAGATTTTTAAAAAACCCAAAGGTGGGTCAAGAGAAGTAGGAAGGACACCAAGTGCTGGAGTAGCTCAGCAGGTCAGGCAGCAACTCTGGAGAACATGGATAGGTGACGTTTTAGGTTGGGACCCTCCTTCAGAATGAGAATAGGGCAGACATTACAAGCAGCTGTTGTCTGGTGGGAAAGGGAGCCTGGACCGTCACCTGAAGTTACTATAGAAGCTCCAAGGTAATGTTACTTGGGGTTATGAATTTTATTAGAATAGTGAATGGTGAAGGAGCCAGAGATGGTTGGAGCATTAAAATATCAAAGCTCAAGAACCGTGCCGACACAGGAGCCTCCGTTGCTGGGATTGAATGTGGTTGCTTATTTGAGGCAAGCTGCCAATGAGCCCATCTCACATCTGTATTCAGGTGGTTCCCCAGAATTCTTAATCCGATATATGAGTGGGTATCTTGGACATATAACTCCTCGCATGCAGCGTAGAACATGTTCTCCATTCCTCCTCTCAAATCTCATTGTCAATCTAAAGACTCTTCCTAGCCTAAATTCTCCCCCTCATTCCAGAGAAGAGGCCCAATCATATTTATTTGGTCTTTCCTGATAACTCTGGAATAAAGTTTGTGAATCTATATTTTTGTACGTCGAGACGTATTGCCTTTTTTGTGGTGGGTGGGATTAAAACTGTTACTCCACACAGGGTGAGGAAACTCTTTCAGGAATGACTGAGGATGCAGGGTGCGAGTAAGTCCGGTTGTCATGCTGCTTACAGCTGTTCAAGGAGATGACCATTTAGCTGTGCCATTGTTAATATCTAGTCTAAAGGTGACACAGGAGTAGAGTTGCTGCCTTACAGCACCAGAGACCCGCGTCTGGACGGGGTTTGTACCTTCTCCCCGTGACCACATGGGGTTTCCCCGGGTGCTGTGTTTTCCTCCCACACTCCAAAGACGTACAGGTTTGTAGGTTGAACTGGCTTTGATAATTATAAATTGTCCCTAGACTGTAATACAGAGCTACTGTACGGGGATCGCTGGTTGGCATGGGCTCGGTGGGCCGAAGGGCCTGTTTCTGCACTGTATCTCTAAAACTAAACTAAAACCCTATATCTCGACTTTTAGCATAATCTGCTCGCTAAAGCTCTTTTTTTGTGCAGTTCTTTACTGGCATCGAATCTGGACTTTGGCAACTATGCAGAGAGATTTTCACTCTTGCTTCATCTGGAAGAGATTCAGATGGAAGTTGACATTACGAAGTACAACATGGAGAATGCCACAATGACTCGGGACGGAAGGCTTCTTGTTCTCAAGGTTAGTGCAAGTGTTTCAGAGACTTAAATTGGTTGAAGAATTGGAACCCTATGTCGATCTTTGTTT
>CAUPSL010000335.1:0-47153 GCA_963514005.1 Raja brachyura
AGATACGGGGAGAGAGACAGAGAGAGATAGATAGATTGAGTCGGAGAGAGCGAGGCAGGAAGAGAGAGAGGATAAGAGAGAGGTGGAGAGATGGGGGCGAGAGATGGGAGGGAGAGAGAGAAAGGGGAGAGAGGGGGAAGAGAGGGGAAAGAGGAGGAGAACGACGGGTCCAGACAAAAATCAAAAAGACTAAAAACAAGCCTGAAGGCTTTGTGTTTCGACTCAAGGAGCATTCAGAATAAGGTGGATGAGTTGTATGCGCCGATAGTTATTAATGATTATGATATCGTAGGGATCACGGAGACATGGCACTAGGGTGACCAAAGATGGGAGCTGAACATCCAGGGATATTCAATATTCAGGTGGGATAGACAGAAAAGAAAAGGAGGCGGGGTAGCGTTGCTGGTTAGAGAGGGGATTAACGCAATAGAAAGGAAGGACATTAGCTTGGAGGATGTGGAATCGATATGGGTAGAGCTGCGAAACACTAAGGGGCAGAAAACGCTAGTGGGTGTTACGTACAGGCCACCTAACAGTAGTAGTGGAGTTGAGAATGGCATCAAACAGGAAATTAGAAATGCTGGCTGGCAGACTGGAAACAAAGGGTAGGGGTAAATGGGTCCTTTGCAGAATGACAGGCCGTGACTAGTGGGGTACCGCAAGGCTCAGTGCTGGGACCCCAGTTATTTACAATATATATTCATAATTTGGACAAGGGAATTGAATGCAACATCTCCAAGTTTGCGGATGACACTAAGCTGGGGGGTAGTGTTAGGTGTGAGGTGGATGCTAGGAGGCTGCAAGGTGACTTGGATAGGCTGGGTGAGTGGGCAAATGCATGGCAGATGCAGTATAATGTTGATAAATGTGAGGTTATCCACTTTGGTGGCAAAAGCAGGAGGGTAGACAATTATCTGAATGGTGGGAAATTAGGAAAAGGGGAGATGCAACGAGCCCTGGGTGTCATGGTACATCAATCATTGAAAGTAGGCATGCAGGTACATCAGGCAGTGAAGAAAGCAAATGGTATGTTGGCATTCATAGCGAAAGGATTTGAGTATAGGAGCAGGGCGGTTCTACTGCAGTTGTACAGGGTTTTGGTGAGACCACACCTGGCGTATTTCGTACAATTTTGGTCTGCAAATCTGAGGAAATACATTCTTGCCATAGAGGGGGTACATAGAAGGTTCATCAGACTGATTCATGGGATGTCAGGACTTTCATATGAGTAAAGACTGGATAAACTTGGCTGCTACTCGCTAGGATTTAGAAGACTGAGGGGGGTTCTTATAGAAACTTACAACATTCTTAAGGGGTTGGATAGGCTAGATGCAGGAAGATTGTTCCCGATGTTGGGGAGGTCCAGAACAAGGGGTCACAGTCTCAGAATAAGGGGGGGTTCCTTTAGGACCGAGATGAGGATGACATTCTTCACACAGAGTGGCGAGTCTCTGGAAAATATCTGCCACAGAAGGTGGTTGAGGCTAGCTCATTGGCTATATTTAAGGAGGAGTTGGATGTGGCCCTTGTGGCTAAAGGGATCGGGGGTATGGAGAGAATGCAAGTATAGGATACTGAGTTGGATGATCAGTCATGATCATATTGAATGGCGGTGCAGGCTCGAAGGTCCGAATGGCCTACTCCTGAACCTATTTTCTATGTCTATGTCTACGACAGAACCAATGATTGAAGCTGGGATACGTTCTGGTTTTTGCCTCTGTGCGGATAAATTCGGCAAACATGCTGAATGGGGGTAAAGGGATGCGGTGGCGGCGTTTGTAATTGAATCCAGCGTCGGTCCACTTTTCCTGGATGTTATGAGGAAGCTTCTCAATAATTGATGCAACTCCCCTGGAGGTGTCGAGGTAAGACAAACTACAGAAGATACCCACCAAACCTTGCAGCTTCGATTTCTGACTGAAGGTCCCCGAGCTCACGTAGCTTGTATGACTCTTTGATGTTGATCCTGGGAAAGTTCTTAAGCTTGGTAAAGATGGCATGCTCAATAGACTCAGGTGACCCATAGGTTTCTTCGAGCCTCTGTCAAACTATGATCAAATCTGCTGATGGATTCCTCATGGTGACAGCCTTAATTCTTGTTGCCTGCTCCGAGGATTCATTTTATCAATTTCATCAAAAGGTCTAGCTCTTTTCTGGGTGAAAGGCCCAGGCCTGCTATGACGTGTTGGTAACATAGAAACATAGAAAACAGGTGCAGGAGGAGGCCATTCGGCCCTTCGAGCTAGCACCGCCATTCATTGTGATCTTGGCTGATCGTCCCCTATTAATAACCCGTGCCTGCCTTCTCCCCGTATCCCTTGTCTCCACTAGCCCATCGAGCTCTATCTAACTCTCTCATAAATTCATCCAGTGATTTGGCCTCCACTGCCCTCTGTGGCAGGGAATTCCATAAATTCACAACTTTCTGGGTGAAAACGTTTTTTCTCACCTCAGTCTTAAATGACGTCCCATTTATTCCCAGACTGTGGCTCCTGCTTCTGGACTTGCCCAACATTGGGAACATTTTTCTTGCATTTAGCTTGTCCAGTCCTTTTGTAATTGTGTACGTTTCTATACGATACCCATCAACCTTCAATGCCCCAGTGAATACAATCCTAGTCTTTAAAATCTTTCCTCATATGACAGTCCCGCCATCCCAGGGATCAATCAATCTCGAAGGAGGATCTCCAAGCCCAGTAATTCTCGGGCTTGTCATTAAAGCCCGTCAATCCCATTGTAACATGCTGGCTGCGGGCGAGGTATCTGGCGAGGGCTATGGTGGTGGGAGTGATATTGTTGGTGGCTCAAGGAGATACGATAAAGCCGCTGTGCAGAAAGGTTGAAGTTGGCTTTGTATCCTCCAATTTAGGCTCCATGTTTCCTTGGACATTACTGGGATTGTGATGCCTAGGAAATGAACTACCCAGATTAGATTTGGTCTGGACAACGGGCGGCAATGGACCAAATAGTATGCAACCACTCTCGATATCATAATTGGTGAAATGTTGGCATGACTTTATGATGGCTTGCTCTATGACGTGGTCCAGAGTACGCTCGTGTTGGTTTTGAGGGTGAACAGGGCTTGGTGATCAACTACGTGACCCTTGTTCTGCTAATGAACCTGCTTCGATGGTGTCGGCCTCGGCAATGGCTGATTCCATCTCTTTTTCTTACTGCAAGGCCTCTACGATCCCCTGCATCCGCCTAGCCTCGACCATCATCTCCGCCTGCATCCGCAAAGCCACCGCCTGCATCCACATAACCTCCGCCTGCATCCGCGCAGCCTCGACCTTCATATCTATCTCTATCTAAGCGAATGCTGCACTGGCTTCGGCTGCTTTTGCTTTAGCCCGCGCTTTAGGGCACCAATGCTGGCACTGGAACTGGCTGCAGAGCGGTAAGAACGAATGCTGAGATAATAGTGAGATTAAACGAGAACTTACCTGTTCGAAGTTTAATCTTTATTTTATGAGGGGTTACGATGAGGGATTACGTGAAGAAGCCCCGCCTGGCGCTGGATCGGCATACTTCCAAGCAGCGGCATGAAAAACACAGAACCAATAGCCGAAGTAAAATAGTAAGGCTCAAAATAGACTAGAACTACCAGATGATCATTTACATTAAGAGGGTTGGGAGTGGAGGGCACGTACTCCCTCATCGTAACTCCTCATAAAATAAAGATCAAACTTCGAACAGGTAAGTTCTCGTTTAATCTCACTATTTTACTTCGGAGTCACGTGAGTGTTTTTAAGCTCTGTGTTTTTTATGTCGTAAATTCATTTCATACGACTCTCTGTTTAGTCAAAACAGTAGTGAGTAAATAGTATTTTAAGACATTGTTACAATTTATGTAATAAGTACTTTAATCATAAAAAGAACAACTTTTTAATAATAACCCCTCTATCGCAGGGGAAAATTACAAAATAAATTGATAAATGATGTCAATGGTAACATAAATCGATAATATAAATCGATAATATAAAACAAAGCAAGCATTTAAAGAGAACCCAGTACTGCGTGTCCAAATCCTGGCACCGTAACAACAGGTTTATTGTAGAACTTTGAAAAAATCTCTTCTCTAGACCACCCTGCGGCCTCTAAAATTTGATCGAGTGGTCCGTCCTGTACCTTCGCCACGGACGTAGCTGCCGCCCTAGTGGAGTGAGATTTAAACACATCAGTGTCTATTCCTGCTAGACCCAAAACCTGTTTTAACCATCTAGAAATGGTTTCAACTAAAACTTTTGTATGTGGCTTTTTGTGTGTTATCAATAACGCTTTCTCAGAACCTCTGAGATTTTTGGTTACCTCAATTTCTTGAGTTAAATGCTTAACTACACACAATGTTTCATCAATAGGATATGCTTTAAACATTACCTTCATTCCAGTTCTTCCTGGTCTGTTTTGTTTGATCAAGTCATAAACATAAAACACAATGTTATCTGTAGTCACATGCATGCAATCCAACCGTAACAATTGCAAAGTTTGTACTCTTTGAGCTGATACCAATGCCATTAACATTACCACCTTGAATGTTAATTTCTGCAAAGACATTGAATTAATGGAGTCCATTGTTTAAGCAAAGTGAGAACAATGCTAACATCCCAAATTTCTATATATCTGGGCTTGGGAGGATTTTTATTGAAAATTCCTTTCATGAATCGGGATACTAATGGGTGAGACCCAACTGAATCCCGATCCGAAATTTGTCCTAAATAGGATGACAATGCACTACGAGCACAATTAATGGCACTATAACTCAAATGTTCATCAAAGTGTAACCCAGCAAGGAACTCCAATACATTTGAAATGTTTGCAGTATGATAAGATATCTTTGACTGTGTACAAAAACTTCCCATTTCCTTATATGCGACATATATTGTTTTTAGTGCTATTCTCCAAGCTGCATCTATAACATCCATGGTCCTGTCCGACAGTTCAAACTCTTGCAACGGTCTGGTCAGAACCTGCAGATTAACAAATTCATATGATCATGCAATGGATGAATTTCTTTTGTTACTGGTTGTGTCAACAGATTGTCGCAACTGGGAATTGTCATACATGGTTTAATAATCATTTTAGCATCAATGGGAACCATGACTGCGTGGGCCAATTTGGCACCACCAAAATGCCTTTTGCAACGTCTTGCGCTATTTTCTTGAGACATTGCCCAATGAGACAGAATGGGGGAAAAGCATAAAATAACTTATTCCCCAGTGTAGCGAGAAAGCATCCACGGCTACTGCCCCTGGATCGTGTTCACAAGACACGTATTTGGGCAATTGGTGATTCAATCTAGATGCAAACAGATCAATGTCCGGTACTCCATACCGACTGACGATATTTTTGAAAATTTGTGGATTTAACATCCATTCTGTATTGTCTTTAAATATTCGTGATCTTTTGTTTGCCACAACATTGTCTCTCCCCGAGAGATAAATAGCTGAAAGCCAAATATTTTTTGCCATACACCATTGTCACATCTGATTAACCAGATGATCACATGATATTGATCTGATACCACCCATGTGATTGATATATGCCACAGCTGTGGTATTATCTATTTGTACTTGGACATGCAAATCGTTTAATGAAGATCAATAAGCTTTTAATCCATAAAATGCTCCCAGTGGCTCCAAATAATTAATACCATATGTTTGGAGCAAATCCTCTTGGACAGCCTCCACAGCTGGTATCATTATCCGTAGCCCCCCATCCGAGAGAACTTGCGTCAGTTTGCAAAAACACTACTGGCTGTTGAACTAAAATGTTCTTAGCAGCTTGTGGAACATTCTCAATCCACCAATGTAATTCTGATAAAGCTTCCTTAGGCAATTGCATTGGCCTATCAAAATGGCCTGCTCGCTGAATAAGCGCTTGAGTTTTTGCCCTTTGAAGATTTTGGTAATGTAGGCGACCAAACTCTACTGCTGGAAATGCTGCTACCAATTTACCAATAATCTTGGCCACCTCTCGGATGGAGGGATAAGGTTTATTAATCAGGTTCTGACACACATTTGTCAAATCCAACACCTTATCCATTGGTAAAGTTACCAAAATGGTAACTGAGTTAATCACAAACCCCAGATATTCAATGGTTTGGAATGGCTGTAACTTAGATTTGTTGGATGGATCAGGAACCCAACTTCTCACACAAACTTGTAGTTACTGAGTGATTTTCCAGCTGACTCCTGATTAGCATTGCCAATTAAATGTCATCTAGATAAGACATAACGATGTGTTTTTGTGCCCTTAGCAGTGCAAGTGCTGGTTTAATCCATTAGGCAAAGCTTTTTTATTGCCACAGCTGTCCCATGCATAAACTTTAATTACCTGCGAAACTATGGCGAATTGGGACCGAAAATATGCATCCTTCAATCTATTGTAGCCATATAACAACCTGTTGATACCAGCTGCATTCGAGTGTTGAATGTGTCCATTTTAAAAATGTTTATACTGGACACATGTATTCAATTGTGTGAGATCTAAAATGATTCTACAACCCCCATCTTTCTTCGGTCTGGGGACAATATTTGATACAATTGTTGTGGATCCTCTCCTGTTTTCTCAATAACTCCTTTCTCACACAAATTCTTAACCTCTTTGTCAATTTAAATTCTTTCAAGACTGAAACATCAAAGAATGATTAGGCTTATTGTGTCCCAATGGATCCATACCTCCCTTTCATTATAAACATTCGGAGTCTACCACCAATCTGAGGTTCATCCAAACATCCTTCTTTAATAGGATGAAGTTTTTGTACCTCTCCAACTGGACGAAATGATCTCCTTTCCCAATAAATGGGTGTACATTCGGCTGTGCTGGCTGGTAATTCTTCCTTATCATACTCCTGCCTCGGCTCGTTCCAGCTCCAAAATCAAATCCCCATCTCATATGACCAGCCTTTCTGGCCAAACTGAAGGGTTTCACAAGGCCAACAGTTTTAGCCTCTTCATCCATTTCTTTAATTTGTTTAGACAGATTTCCTCCGAACAAATAACCAAGAGCTTGAACATTGCTTGCCCTGCACAACCCTGAAAATCTTGGATGTAAAAGAGGCCGAATGGCAATCTTCCATTTTATATAATTTATCTCAAAATGAGTTGCAGAATAAGCCCAACATATGTTTATTCTGAACTTTGGTCATTCCACAACCTTCCAGCTTGTCTTCCAAAAGACAGTGATGCCAAAAATAGCTTGAGGATTCTTTGAATCGTAATTCCTGCGCCCGCATTATTGCTGACATTGGCGCCCAAAAAGCCGGATTCACCATAGGTACCTTCTTTGAGGTACAATAAATAGGTGTTTAAATCCAAATCTGCTGTCTCAATCACAACAGCTTTTTTGAGGCAGGTGAGAGACCATATAATTAACATTGGCCGCCTGTTTCCTTCCATGGCCTCACCGCCTCCTCCAGGTATAGTAACTTTGTGCCCCATCAGACACACCTGGATTTGTATTGTGGTGGGTACTTCTGACCACAAATAAATAGGTGTTTAAATCCAAATCTGCTCTCTCAACCATAACAGCTTTTTTGAGGGAGGTGAGAGACCATATAATTAACATTGGCCGCCAGGTTTCCTTCCATGGCCTCACCGCCTCCTCCAGGTATAGTAACTTTGTACCCCTTCAGACACACCTGGATTTGTATTGTGGTGGGTACTTCTGACCACAAACACCACTTTCAGGGTCAGTCTCATACAGCCCTGGTACTCCTGAAACTTGTTCAAGGAGACTTCCTCCAGCCCAATCCCAGGCACTGGAGTTTCAATTCACAATTCAAACTGGCACCATATTCATGATATGGAACCCCCTCAGGGGCTGCCTGGGAATATTCTGGGTAATTAGACCCTTGGTTGATATTGTTTGGACTATTTTCTCCATTAGATCCATACTTAGCCAAAGGCTTTCCTTTCAGGATCTTTCAGAAACCTCAGGCCTTTCAAGCTTCCTTTTACATTTTAGGCACTGGGTTTTCAAAGTTTTTGTTTGTGGAGCAACCAAAGACTCACTAACGGGTATTCCAACGGCCACCGGTATCGGAACCAGCTCCGCAATAATCTGCTGTCCCGACTTTTCTACGCACGTGACGCACGTTTTACTCGCGATTTTTTTTTTGTTTTAAACATTTTTTTTTATTTTAACTCCTCCTGTTTTACCTACCAGCCTACGGAGTTTTTGGAAAACGCCCTGGAAGTAAAATAATTTTACTTACCTGCGGGCCGTTTCCTTACCGCTGTGTTGGAGCTACGCTCTGCAGCTCTTCCTCTGCCGATAGCGTCGACGTAATGCCGATCCAGCGCCAGGCGGGGCTTCTTCACGTAGTCACTCACGTGACTCCAAAGTAAAATTGGCCTCACACTGTGAGGCGTTGTCTTGATTGCTTGTTAAACAAGTTAAACAATTAATCCAATAAAGACCCGTAGACCCGAGATGCCGTTGATGCTTTACTCTATTCAACTGTGAAACTGTAACATACAAGCAGAAAAGGAAACATCATATTTAGGGATGTTATACACTTGGTATAAGAAACATAGACTATGATGCCACCACCAAATACAGTCTGTTGTGTGAGAATCCAACCATGGTACATTAAACATTCTTAACCTTGCAAATAATAGCAATCCTGCTCAATAACGTTTATAACATATAAAGATGCTGTTAACAAACATAACTACACACAGACATTGCATCAAACAAATTCGGTGGGGAGGATGGCGATGAATTACACAGTCTACACCATGAGGTACACACTGGGATGGGCTTCCTGGTTTATGATAACTTCCTGCATAAGTGAAAAGGCAAATCAAGGCTGTAGGCACCGGAATAGCCAGCAGATGGCATTAATGCATGTAAACAGAATGTGTTCCAGCACAGATTGCTTTGAAAATGCAAAAGGACGTTTGGTTTGAAAATTCAAATGGTGGGTTGGTTTGATAATGTAAATGGTGGTTTGGTTTGAAAATGCAAAGGCTTTGCTTTGAAAATGCAAAAGGATGTTTGCTTTGAAAATGCGAAAGGAGATTTGCTTTAAAATGCAAAAGGTGGGTTAGTTTGAAAATGCAAATGGTGGTTTGCTTTGAAAATTCAAAATGGTGGTTTGGTTTGAAAAATCAAATGGTGGTTTTGTGTGAAAATGCTTTGGAAATGCAAATGGTAGTTTGCTCTCAAAATGTAAAGGCTGTTTGGTTTTGAAAATGCAAAAGATTTGCTTTGTAAATGCAAAAGGTTTCCTTTGAAAATGTAAAAGGAAGTTTGGTATGAAAAAGCAAAAGGAGGTGTGGTTTGAAAATGCAAATGGTGGTTTAATTATAAAATACAAGAGGAAGTTTAATTTGAAATTGCAAATGGTGGTTTGGTTCGAAAATGCAAATGGTGGTTTGGTTTGTAAAGGCAGAAGGAGGCTTGGTTTGAAATGCAAAAGGAGGTTTGGTTACAAAATGCAAAAGGTTTAATTTGAAAAAGCAAAAGGACGTTTGGTTTGAAAATGCAAAATGTTGGTTTGGGTTCAAAATGCAAATGGTGGTTTGGTTTGGAAATGCAAAAGGGGGTTTGGTTTGAAAATGGAAAAGGTTTGCTTTGAAAATGCGAAAAGATTGCTTTTAAAATGCAAAGGGTTTGCTTTGAAAATGCAAAAGGAAGTTTGGTTCGAAAATGCAAAAGGAGATTTGGTTTGAAATTGCAAATGGTGGTTTGGTTTGAAAATACAAATGGTGGTTTGGTTTGAAAATGCAAATGGATGTTTGGTTTCAAAATGCAAAATGTTGGGTTGGTTTGAAAATGCAAATGGTGGTTTTGTATGAAAATGCAAACGGTTATTTGATTAGAAAATGCAAAAGGAGTTTTGGTTTGAAATTGGAAATGGTGGTTTGGGTTTAAAATACAAATGTTTCCTTGCTTTCAAAATGCAAAAGGTTTGCTTTGAAAATACAAAAGGAAATTTGGGTTGGAAATGCAAAAGGTGGTTTGCTTTGAAAATGCAAATGGTGGTTTGGTTTGAAAAGCCAAAATGAAGTTTGGTTTGAAAATGTAAATGGTGGTTTTGTTTGAAAATAGAAAAGGTGATTTTGTATGAAAATGTAACTGTGGTTTGGTTTGAAATTGCAAAAGGTTTGGTTTGAAAATGCAAATGGTGGTCTGGTTTGCAAATGCAAAAGGAGACTTGGTTTAGAAATGCAAAAGGTTTGCTTTGAAAATGCAAAAGGTGGTTTGAATTGAAAAATGCAATAGGTGGTTTGAATTGAAAATGCAAATGGTGGTTTGGTTTAAACATGCATAAGGTTTGCTTTGCAAATACAATAGATTTTGTTTGAAAATGCAAAAGGTGGTTTGGATTGAAAATGCAAATGGTAGCTTGGATTGAAAATGCAAAAGTTGGTTTTGTTTGAAAATGCAAAGGTAGTGGTTTGAAAATGCAAAAGGTGTCGTTTGGAAATGCAAAAGATGGTTTGGTTTGAAAATGCAAATGTTGGATTACTTTGAAAATGCAAATGGTTGTTTTATTTCAAAATGCAAATGGTGGTTTACTTTGGAAATGCAAAAGGTGGTTTGGATTGATAATGGAAAATGTTTGCTTTGAAAATGCAAAAGGAGGTTTGCTTTGAGAATGCAAAAGGAGACTTGATTTAGAAATGCAAAAGCTTTGCTGTGAAAATGCAAAAGCTTTGCTTTGAAAATGCAAAAGGTGGTTTGCTTTCAAAAAGCAGAACGAGGTTTGGTTTGAAAATCCAAATGTTTGGTTTGAAAATGCAAAAGGTGGTTTGCTTTGAAATGCAAATTGTTGTTTGCTTTAAAAATGCAAATGGTGGTTTTGCATGAAAATGCAAACGGTGGTTTGATTAGAAAATGCAAAATGAGTTCAGGTTTGAAATTGCAAATGGTGGTTTCGTTTTAAAATGCAAATGTTTGGATTTTTGGAGTTGCCTCCCTGGTGCCAGGGAATCGGATGTGTCGGAACGTGTCGAAAAGTTTCTGAAAAGGGAGGGAGAGGAGCTTGATATTTTGGTACACATTGGTACCAATGACATAGGCAGAAAAAGAGGAGAAGTCCTGAAAAGAGAATTTAGGGAGTTGGGGGGAAAGTTAAGGAGAAGGACCAAAAGAGTATCAATTTCAGGAGAGTAGAAATGTAACGATGTGGAGGATAAATGCGTGGCTGAGGGACCGGTGCAGTGGGCAGGGATTCAAGTATCGTGATCACTGGAACCTCTTTTGGGGAAGGCATGATCTGTATAAAAAGGAAGGGTTGCACTTGAACCCGAGGGGAACGAATATACTGGCGGGGATATTTGCAAAGGAGACTTTAAATTAGAAAGGTTGGGCGTAGAGACTCGGGTAGAGGGGGCTAGGGGACAGGGTGAGGGGCAAGAGGCCGAGAAGGGAAGCACTCGGACCCAAAATGTAGGTGATAAAGAGGAAAAAGATAACAAACGGAGAATAAGAGATGGTGCTTTTCTAAAATGGGTATATTTTAAGAAAGGTGGATGAACTTAGAGCCTGGATTGACACCTGATAATATGATGTTGTGGCAATCAGTGAAACATGGTTGCGGGAGGGTTGTGATTGGAAACTAAATATTCCAGTATTTCGTTGCTTCAGGTGTGATCGAATTAGAGGGACCAGAAGTGGAGGGGTTGCATTGCTTGTCAGAGAAGATATTACAGCAGTGCTTTGGCAGGATAGATTAGAGGGTTGTCTAGGTAGGCTATTTGAGTGGAACTGAGAAGTGGGAACGGTGTAGCAACACTTTTAGCGGTGTATTATAGACCGCCAAATGGGGAGCGAGAATTCGAGGAGTTAATTTGTAAGGAGATAGCAGATATTAGTAGTAAGCACAAGGTAGTGATTGTGGGAGATTTGAACTTTCCAAAAATAGTCTGGGAAACACATTCTGTAAATGGGCTGGATGGTTTGGAGTTTGCTAAATGTGTGCAGGATAGTTTTTTGCAGCAATACATAGAGGTATCGACAAGAGAAGGGACAGTGCTGGACCTCCTGTTAGGAAATGAGGCGGGTCAGGTGACGGAGGTATGCGTTGGTGAGCACTTCTGGACCAGTGATCACAATACCATTACTTCCAATATAATTATGGAGAGAGTCAGAACTGGACCTAGGGTTGAGATTTTTGATTGGAGAAAGGCTAACGTTGAGGGAATGCGTAATGATTTTAAAGGAGTGAATTGGGACATTCAGTTTTATGGGAAGGATGTAGAAGTGAAATGGAGGACACTTAAAGGCGAAATTGTAAGAGTACAGAAACTTTATGTCCCAGTTCGGTTGAAAGGACATAGTAAAAATCGGAAAGAGCCATGGTTTTCAAGGGAAATTGGACACTTGGTTCGAAAAAAGAGGGATATCTACAATAATTATAGGAGGCATGGAGTAAATGAGGTGCTAGATGAGTATGAAGAATGTAAAACAGGAAATTAGAAATGCGTGCAACAAGGGTAACACGGTTATAATGGGTGACTTCAATCTGCATGTAGATTGGGTGAATCAAATTGGCAGGGGAGCTGAGGAAGAGGATTTCCTGGAATGTATGCGGGATAGTTTTCTCAACCAACATGTGGAGGAACCAACGAGAGAGCAGGCTATTCTAGACTGGGTATTGAGTAATGAGGAAGGGGTAGTTAGCAGTCTTGTTGTGCGTGGCCCCTTGGGCAAGAGTGACCATAATATGGTTGAGTTCTTCATTAGGATGGAGAGTGACAAAATTAAGTCAGAAACAAGGGTTCTGAACTTGAACAAAGGTAACTTTGAAGGTATGAGATTTGAATTGGCCAAGATAGACTGCCAGGTGATTCTTAAAGGGTTGACAGTGGATGTGCAATGGAAGGTATTTAGAGACTGCATGGATGAAGTACAAAAGTTGTTCATACCAGTTTGGCAAAAGAATAAATCGGGGAAGGTAGTGTATCCATGGATAACAAGGGAAATCAGGGATAGTATAAAAACAAAAGATGAGGCATACAAATTTGCCAGAAAAAGCAGCCTACCGGAGGACTGGGAGAAATTCAGAATGCAGCAGAGGAGGACAAATGGCTTAATTAGGAAAGGGAAAATAGATTATGAAAGGAAACTTGCAGGGAACATAAAAACTGACTGCAAAAGTTTTTATAGATATGTGAAGACAAAGAGACTAGTTAAAACAAATGTTGGTCCCTTGCAGTCAGAAACAGGTGAATTGATCATGGGGAACAAGGACATGGCAGAACAATTGAATAACTACTTTGGTTCTGTCTTCACTAAGGAAGAAATAAATAATCTGCCGGAAATAGCAGTGGAACGGGGGTCAAATAAAATGGAGGAACTGAGCGAAATCCAGGTTAGCCGGGAGGTGGTGTTGGGTAAATTGAACGGATTGAAGGCCGATAAATCCCCAGGGCCAGATAGTCTGCATCCCAGAGTACTCAAGGAGGTAGCCACAGAAATAGTGGATGCATTAGTGATAATTTTTTCAAAATTCCTTAGATTCTGGAGTAGTTCCTGAGGATTGGAGGGTAGCTAATGTAACCCCACTTTTTAAAAAAGGACGGAGAGAGAAAGCGGGGAATTACAGACCAGTTAGTCTAACATCGGTAGTGGGGAAACTGCTAGAGTCGGTTATTAAAGATGGGATAGCAGCGCATTTGGAAAGTGGTGAAATCATTGCACAAAGTCAGCATGGATTTACGAAAGGTAAATCATGTCTGACAAATCTGATAGAATTTTTTGAGGATGTAACTAGTAGAGTGGATAAGGGAGAACCAGTGGATGTGTTATATCTAGACTTTCAGAAGGCTTTCGACAAGGTCCCGCATAAGAGATTAGCATACAAACTTAAAGCACACGGTATTGGGGGTTCAGTATTGATGTGGATAGAGAACTGGCTAGCAGACAGGAGGCAAAGGGTAGGAGTAAACGGGTCCTTTTCAGAATGGCAGGCAGTGACTAGTGGGGTGCCGCAAGGCTCAGTGCTGGGACCCCAACTATTTACAATATATATTAATGATTTGGACGAGGGAATTCAATGCAACATCTCCAAATTTGCAGATGATACCAAGCTGGGGGGTATAGTTAGGTGTGAGGAGGATGCTTGGAGGCTGCAGGGTGATTTGGATAGGCTGAGTGAATGGGCAGATGCATGGCAGATGCAGTATAATGTGGATAAATGTGAGGTTATCCACTTTGGTGGCAAAAACATGAGGGTAGACTATTATCTGAATGGTGGCAGATTAGGAAAGGGGGAGATGCAACGAGACCTGGGTGTCATGATACACCAGTCATTGAAAGTAGGCATGCAGGTGCAGCAGGCAGTGAAGAAAGCAAATGGTATGTTTGCATTCATAGCGAAAGGATTTGAGTATAGGAGCAGGGAGGTTCTACTGCAGTTGTACAGGGTTTTGGTGAGGCCACACCTGGAGTATTGCGTACAGTTTTGGTCTCCAAATCTGAGGAAAGACATCCTTGCCATAGAGGGGGTACAGAGAAGATTCACCAGACTGATTCCTGGGATGTCAGGACTTTCATATGAGGAAAGATTGGATAGACTCGGCTTGTACTCGCTGGAATTTAGAAGATTGAGGGGGGATCTTATAGAAACTTACAAAATTCTTAAGGGGTTGGACAAGCTAGATGCTGGAAGATTGTTCCCGATGTTGGGGGAGTCCAGAACAAGGGGTCACAGTCTAAGGATAAGGGGGACTTCCTTTTGGACCGAAATGAGGAAAACATTCTTTACACAGAGAGTCGTGAGTCTCTGGAATTCTCTGCCACAGAAGGTAGTTGAGGCCAGTTCATTGGCTATATTTAAGAGGGCGTTAGATGTGGCACTTGTGGCTAAAGGGATCAGGGGGTATGGAGAGAAGGCAGGTACGGGATACTGAGTTGGATGATCAGCCATGATCACATTGAATGGCGGTGCAGGCTCGAAGGGCCGAATGGTCTACTCCTGCACCTATTGTTTATGTTTCTATGTAAAAAGAATCTTAAGAAAGAAATAAGAAAAGCTAAAAGAAGATATGAGGTAGCTTTGGCAAGAAAGGTGAAGGTCAATCCAAAGGTTTTCTACAGCTATATTAATAGCAACAGGATAACGAGGGATCAAATTGGACCATTAAAGAGCCAGAATGGACAGCTATCTGCAGAGCCAAAAGAGATGGGGGAGGTATTGAACAATTTATTTTCTTCGGTATTCACCAAGGAGAAGGATATTGAACTCTGTGAGGTAAGGGAAAAAAGTAGAGTAGCTATGGAAACTATGAGATTCAAAGAGGAGGAAGTACTGACACTTTTGAAAAATATATAAGTGGATCAGTCTCCAGGTCCTGACAGGATATTCCCTAGGACATTGAGGGAAGTTAGTGTAGAAATAGCAGGGGCTATGACAGAAATATTTCAAATGTCATTAGAAACGGGAGTAGTGCCGGAGGATTGGCGCACTGCGCATGTTGTTCCATTGTTTAAAAACCTGTTAGTTTGGCGTCAGTGATGGGCAAATTAATGGAAAGGATACTTAGAGATACTATATATGAGAATCTGGATAAACAGGACCTGATCAAGAACAGTCAACATGGATTTGAGCCTGGAAGGTCATGTTTGACAAACCTTCTTGATTTTTTTGAAGAGATTACTAGGGAACGTTATGAGGGTAAAGCAGTAGATGTTGTCTATATGGATTTCAGTAAGGTCTTTGACAAGGTTTCCCATGGAAGGTTGGTTAAGAAGGTTCAATCTTTGGGTGTTAATGGCGGAGTAGCAAGATGGATTTAATAGTGGCTGAATGGGAGATGCCAGAGGGTAATGGTGGATGGCTGTTTGTCAGGTTGGAAGCCGGTGACCAGTGTATTGCCTCAGGGATCTGTGTTCGGTCCACTGTTGTTTGTCATGTACATCAATGATCTAGATGATGGGGTGGAATATTGGATAAGTAAGTATGCAGATAATACTAAGATAGGTGGTGCTGTGGATAATGAAGTAGATTTTCAAAGTCTACAGTGAGATTTGGGCCATTTGGAAGAGTGGGCTGAAAGGTGGCAAATGGTTTAATGCTGATATGTGTGAGGTGCTACATCTTGGCAGGACAAATCAAAATAGGACGTACATGGTAAATGGTAGGGAATTGAGGAATGCTATGGAACAGAGGGATCTAACTGTGCATAGTTCCCTGGAGGTGGAATCGCGTGTAGATAGGGTGGTAAAGAAAGCTTTTGGTGTGCTGGCCTTGATAAATCAGGGCATTAGGAGTAGGGAAGTAATGTTGAAATTGTACAAGGCATTGGTAAGACCAATTCTGGAGTATTGTGTACAATTTTGGTCGCCTAATTATAGGAAGGATGTCAACAAAATATAGAGAGTGCAGAGGGTATTTACTAGAATGTTCCCTGGTTTCCAGCAACTAAGTTACAGAGAAAGGTTGAACAAATTAGGTATTTATTCTTTGGAACGCAGAAGGTTAAGGGGGGACTTGATTGAGGTCTTTAAAATAATGAAAGGGATAGACAGATTTGACGTGGATAAGTGTTTACCATTGAGGGTAGGAAAGATTCAAACAAGAGGGCATGACAGAAGTTTAAGAGTAACATGAGGGGGGACTTCTTTACTAAGAGAGTGGTGGCTGTGTGGAATGATCTTTCTGCAGAAGTGGTGGAGGCAGGATGGAATGTAACATTTAAAAGTAAAGTGGATAGGAATATCGACGGGAAGGGAATGCAGGGGTGTGGTCTGAGTGCAGGTAGATGGGACTAGGGGAAAATAAATGGTCGGCACGGACTGGAAGGGCCGAGAGGGCCTGTTTCCGTGCTGTAATTGTTATATGGTTATATGGTTATATGGTTTGCTTGCTTTGAAAATGCAAAAGGTTTGCTTTGAAAATGTAAAAGGAAGTTTGGTTTGGAAATGCAAAAGGTGGTTTGATATGAAATTGCAAATGGTGGTTTGGTTTGAAAATGCAAATGGTGGTTTGGTTTGAAAATGCAAAAGGTTTGGTTTGAACATGCAAAAGGAGACTTGGTTTAGAAATGCAAAACCTTAGCTTTGAAAATGCAAAAGGTTTGCTTTGAAAATGCTAAAGGTGGTTTGAATTGTAAATGCAAATGGTGGTTTGGTTTGAACATGCATACGGTTTGCTTTGGAACTACAAAAGATTTGTTTTGAAAATGCAAAAGGTGATTTGTTTTCAAAATGCAAAAAGTGGTTTGGTTTGAAAATGCAAAATGTTTGCTTTGAAAATGCAATAGGTGAGCTTTGAAAGTGCAAAAGTTCGTTTGCATTGAAAATGCTAAGGGTGGTTTTGTTTGAAAATGCAAATGGTGATTTTTGCACCATTGAGGGTGTCTACGAGGACCCTCTATTGCTTGTACTCAGTTGCTGTGGAAAGCATCTTGTCCGGAAATATTACAATCTGGTTTGGGAACTGCTCTGCTCAGGACAAGAAGGCTCTGCTGAGAGTAGTGCGTTCGACCGAACGCACTTTGGGAACTTCTCTTGTTCCTATGCAGGAGCTATACATCAAGACGTGCAACTCCAGAGTAAATAAGATAATAGGAGACCCCTTCCACCCCTGCAACGGACTGTTCCAGCTGCTACGGTCAGGCAAACGCCTCCGTTGCCGTGCTCTCAGAAAAGAGAGGATGAGAAGGAGTTTCTTCCCAGAGGCCATTAGGACTGTAAACTCCTATCTCATCAGGAACTAACGTTAGTAACTTTACTATACCACAATACCGCCCACAATATTTAATATGAAAAACAACATATGATTATGTTCCATTCTGTTTGTAGTTTGTTGGTTGTTTGTTTGTTTGTTTTGTGCACAAAGTCTGCAGGCACTATCAATTTTAATTTCACTGCACATCACGTATGTGCATGTGACGGATAAACTTGACTTGACTTGACTTGTTTGAAAATGCAAAAGGTTTACTGTAAAAAGGCAAATGAATGTTGCTTTCAAAATGCAAACGGTGGTTTGCTTTCAAAATACAACAGGTGGTTTGCTATGAAAATGCAAAAAGTGGTTTATAATCAAAATGCAGAACGTTTGCTTTGAAAAATTAAAAGGTTTGCTTTGAAATTGCAAAAGATTTCCTTTGAGAATGCAAAAGGAATTTTGGTATGAAAATGCAAAAGGAAGTTTGGTTTGAAATTGCAAATGGTGATTTAGTTTGAAAATGCAAATGGTGGTTTGATTTGAAAATGCAAAAGGAGGTTTGGTTTGAAAATGCCAATGTTTGCTTGGATGCAATTGCAAACGGTTTACTTTGAAATTGCAAAAGGTTTGCATTGAAAATACAAAAGAGGTTTAAATTGAAAATGCGAAATATTTGATTTGATAAAGCAAAAGGTTTGCGTTGAAAATGCAAAAAGGTTTTCTTTGAAAATGCAAAAGGAAGTTCGGTTTGAAAATGCAAAAGGAGGTTTGGTTTGAAATTGCAAATGGTGGTTTGGTTTGGAAATGCAAATAGTGGTTTGGTTTGAAAATGCAAAAGGAGGTTTGGTTTGAAAATGCAAATGGTGGCTTAGTTTGAAAATGCAAACATTTGGTATGGAGAATGCAAAAGGTGGTTTGATTTGAAAATCCAAAATGTTTGATTTGAAAATGCAAAAGCTGGTTTGCTTTGAAAATGCCAATGGTGGTTTTGATTGAAAATGCAAAAGGTTTGCATTCGAAATACAAAAGGTTTGCTTTGAACATGTAAAAGTTAGTTTGCTTTGGGAATGGAAAATGGTGGTTTGGTTTGGAAATGCAAACGCTGGTTTTGTTTCAAAATGCAAATGTTGGTTTGGTTTGAAAATGCGAAGAGTGATTTGGTTTCAAAATGCAAAATGTTTGCTTTGGAAATGCAAAAGGTTTGGTTTGAAAATGCAATGGTTAAATATAACCATATGACCATATAACAATTACAACACGGAAACAGGCCATCTCGGCCCTTCAAGTCCGTGCCGAGCAACTTTTTTCCCTTAGTCCCACCTGCCTGCACTCATACCATAACCCTCCATACCCTTCTCATCCATATGCCTATCCAATTTATTTTTAAATGATACCAACGAACCTGTCGCCACCACTTCCACTGGAAGCTCATTCCACACCGCTACCACTCTCTGAGTAAAGAAGTTCCCCCTCATGTTACCCCTAAACCTCTGTCCCTTAATTCTAAAGTCATGTCACTTGTTTGAATCTTCCCTATTCTCAAAGGCAAAAATCTTGTCCACATCAACTCTGTCTATCCCTCTCATCATTTTAAAGACCTCTATCAAGTCCCCCCTTAACCTTCTGCGTTCCAGAGAATAAAGACCTAACTTATTCAACCTATCTCTGTAACTTAGCTGTTGAAACCCAGGCAACATTATAGTAAATCGCCTCTGTACCCTCTCTATTTGGTTGACATCCTTCCTATAATTATGCGACCAAAATTGTACACCATACTCCAGATTTGGTCACACCAATGCCTTGTACAATTTCAACATTACATCCCAGCTTCTATACTCAATGCTCTGATTTATAAAGGGTAGCATACCAAAAGCTTTCTTTACCACCCTATCTATATGAGATTCCACCTCCAACGAACTATGCACGGTTATTCCCAGATCCCTCTGTTCAACTGTATTCTTCAATTCCCTACCGTTTACAATGTACGTCCTATTTTGATTTTACTTCGGAGTCACGTGAGTGACTACGTGAAGACCCCGCCAGCACGCATGCGCGACATATCGTCGTACGCATGCAGAAACGACGGTCGGGAGGAGCGGGGCTCCTCCAGCGCAAGTTAAATAGCTTGCGCCAGGTAAGTCTCACCGGAGGAGTGAGTCGACGACAGCGATGGAAGCAAGAAAATCAAAAAGAGCCGCGGCAAAAGCAGCTGCAAAGGATAGCAGCCAGCAGAGAGCCGCCTCTCCAGAGCTACAGGTTCTGCCTGCAGCTCCCGACTTTTCGCCCTTTGGGACCGTTGGTACGCCACGGTCGGGCGGGAAAACCACCCGGAAGTCGGCCGGGGCCGACTCAGCGGAGTCCGGTCCCGAGGACACCCCGTTCGCGGACAGCGACGGAGGTCGTCTTGCCCGCATGGAGCAGATGATGGAGCAGCTGCTCCAACGTGACCTGCTAATGCAGGGGCAGGATCACAGTAGGCCTACTAGCAGGCCCACGGCAGGTTCCTACCGGGGACTGCCTAATGTCTCCCCCTCTATACAGGGGAGCATTGAGAGTCAGAACTGGGCTGACCCAGAAGAAGGGGAGCTGGCTGAATCACCGACCGTGTCAGGGGTGTGTGAAGGCTACATGGATGTGGTGAACAAGCATGCCATGCCCGAACAGAAGGGCTTACCCATCCACCCCAAACTGGCTGCCAGTATTAACTATATGGCAACAAACCAGCTGCAGGAACAGGCCATACGTGCTACGGCAGATAAATACATGGCACCAGAAAACTGCAGTTCATTGAATGTCCCAGCAGTAAACAACCCTATATGGGGGAATATGAGCCCATCGAGCAGAGGACGGGAGATAAAACTTCAGAGGATCCTGAAGCTCCTAACCGCGGGAATTACGGCAGTGGCAAGAACTGCAGTGGGTGTGGATATGCCAGAGGAATTACAAGATGCATTGACTCTGCTGTGTAGCACTCAGTACGAGATTAACAACTTTAGAAAAAGCATCATAAAGCCGGCGCTTAACCCCAAGTTTGCGGGGTTGTGTAAGCCTGGGAAGACTCAGCCTCCTAGCCTGCTGTTCGGGGAAGATCTCCCTAAGCAGGTTAAAGACCTGGATGAGGAGGCAAAGGCTTTGGGCCTTATAAAGATACCTGGCTTCCCTAAACCCCACTACCCGCAAAGACAGCACCCCTACACATCCACCAGGCAGAGTTACCATTCCAGGTCTGCAGGTGGTGAAAGCTCGAAGGCCGGCAATCCTGCACAAAGGTCTTTTTTAGGCCATGGCCCAGGCCGGCCTTCTTGGAAGATGCGCCACTCCCAGAACACCCCCAACCAGCCAAGGAAGCAAGGGCAGAGACCTCAACACCGGCAGTAACCATGGAGGTAGGTGGGTCTGGAGTCCCCAGAAACACATCTTGTCTAAATTCACTGTATGTGGGGGGCAGGTTGCACTTGTTCTACGAGAATTGGCTCACTGTTACCTCTGATCCTTATATACTCAGGAGTATTCAGGGCTACGAAATTGAATTTATTCACGAACTCCGTACTCCGGTTCAGCATGTCCCTAGCCGGAAATTTATCCTTTCTCAACAAGAGAAGGCAGCAGGACATGCTGAGCTTCTTAGGTTAATAGAGAAAGGAGTAGTGGAGAAAGCCACCAAAGAACCCCGGGAGTTCGTGTCCAATATATTCACCAAAAATAAAAAAGACGGCGGTTGCCGCATCATTATTGACTTAACTGAACTGAATACTTCTGTCCAGTATATTCATTTCAAAATGGACACCTTCGACACTGCTATACAGTTAATAGGTCATGGGTACTACATGGCATGCATTGATCTCAAGGATGCATATTATTCAGTACCCATACACAAGGATCATAGGAAATACTTAAAATTTATCTGGATGGGACAATTATGGCAATACAAAGCCTTGCCCAATGGGTTATCATCAGCACCCAGATTGTTTACCAAGATATTGAAACCAGCTTTGGCCTGTTTAAGGAAACAGAACCATACTGTTATGGCTTATCTAGACGACATCCTCATTGTGGGGGAAAATTTGGAAACGGCCACTTTGGCGGTAACAGCCACTAAACAGCTTTTTCAGAAGCTGGGTTTCATTATACATCCAGATAAATCTATATTGGAACCCTCTACCACCATGAAGTACTTGGGGTTCATCATTGACTCTGGGCAAATGTCTATCACGTTGCCACCAAGCAAGGTGGAGGACCTGATAGAGGCTTGCAGGAGCCTCTTTGGCACTAAGGATCCATCCATTCGACAGGTGGCCAGGGTAATTGGAAAGATAGTAGCTGCATTCCCTGGAGCACAATTTGGGCCTTTACATTACCAAAACTTGCAAAGAGCAAAAATTACAGCGCTCAAAAATCATGCTGGCCATTTTGATAGGCCCATGACAATACCGGAGAAGGCAAAAGCCGAATTATATTGGTGGATGGGCAATGCCCAAAACTGCTCTAAACCAATCACTATCATCAATCCCTCGGTCACCTTACAAACAGATGCCAGTGCCAAAGGGTGGGGAGCTACTAACACTACCTCTAGTTGTGGAG
Source organism: Raja brachyura (assembly GCA_963514005.1). The sequence goes on from CAUPSL010000335.1 coordinate 22,205, forward strand.
GTAGATGGAGTGCACAGGAGTTAACCCATTTCAAAAACTTGGGGATTAACTATTCGGAAATGCTGGCAGCATTTCACGGCCTTAAAGCATACTGCACTAATATGCACAAAGTCCATATAAGGATACAAATTGACAACACCACGGTGGTAGCCTATATTAACCACATGGGCGGTATTAAGTCGATATCATGTGATGAATTGGCAAACAATATCTGGCACTGGTGTCTGCAGAGAGAAATCTGGATATCAGCTACTTACCTTCCAGGAAGCTAAACACAGTGGCAGACACCAGATCACGTAAATTCAACGACAACATAGAATGGATGTTGGATCGGAGTGTGTTTTCAGATATTGTAGAACGGTATGGAACACCAGATATCGACCTTTTCGCGTCCAGGCTTAATCACCAACTACCAACATATGTTGCTTGGGAACCAGACCCGGGGGCAGTAGCGATGGATGCATTCTCGCTACATTGGGGAGATCTATTTTGCTATGCATTTCCCCCTTTCTGCCTCATCAGTCGGGTCTTGCAGAAAATTAAGCAAGACTCCGCATCGGGAATTTTGGTGGTGCCCGACTGGCCTACCCAACCATGGTTCCCTATGGTACGGAAGATGGCCACAGAACCCTGCATCAGGGTGAACAAAAGACCAAGTCTGCTCATTCACCCTGTTACAGGGGAACATCACCCATGTCATGATCGCATGGATCTATTGATTTGCAGATTTTAAAACGGCCACTTCACGGATACGGACTCTCCAACAGGACCATTGACACCATCACAGCAGCCTGCAGAGAGTCCACAAGGAAGCAGTATCTGACCTACATCAGAAAATGGGAAGGATTCTGCGTCTCAGCCAACACCACTTATGAAACCGCCACTATTACGGAAGTGCTGGAATTTTGGCTACCCTTCATTTCGATGAGGGTTTGAGTTACAGTGCCATCAACTATGCCAGGAGTGCCCTATCATCCTACCTGGGCCAGGGAAGTGACCAATTGGGCATTGGATCACATCCCCTAGTGTCCAAATTTATGAGGGGAATATTCAATTCCAATCCCCCCAGGCCTAGATACAGCCATACTTGGGATATCAGCACAGTCTTGACTATGCTACGAGGATGGACGCCTATCACGGGACTCCCTTTGGCAAACTCACGTACAAAATGGTCATGATTATGGCACTTATCACGGCACAACGGGTCCAGTCCCTGCACAAACTCAATTTGGAAGCAATGACCTCCACCAGTGATAAAGTCACTTTTTATGTGCAGGGACTATTGAAACAAGATCGTCCCGGAGTGTCTGGTCATACATTAGAGTTTCTGCCTTACCCAACAGATTCTCGCCTTTGTATCGTTACATTAATCTCACGATACATCTCAGTTACTAAAAATCTAAGGGGCACGGAGACAGCATTGCTCATCAGTCACAAGAAACCCCATCATAGAGTCACGGTGCAAACCATTTCCAGATGGTTAAGGGTGGTATTGGATGCGGCGGGGGTGGATACTAACATTTATAAATCTCACTCCACCAGGGCAGCATCCACCTCGGCGGCTAGAAGGATGGAAGTACCTTTGGATCACATCCTGGCCACAGCGGGTTGGAGGAACGAAAAGACCTTCCACCGCTTTTACTTTAAACCCGTGACCTCCCCTGATACTTTTGCAGGGAGGATTTTAAGTACTGCCAGATAGTACCATTTTGGGACTATATTGTTTGGTATGAATAAATACCTGTTTTTGTTTTTCAGCCAGTGTCTTGTCTGAATTACGTTCATCCTCTTATCCCAACTTTAGCGGTGTGTGAGCATGGAGCTTCCAGGGCATGAAATCACAGAGCTTTGAAATCTTCACGTAGTCACTCACGTGACTCCGAAGTAAAATAGTAAGATTAAACAAGAACTTACCAGTTTGAAGTTTGATCTTTATTTTATGAGGAGTTACGATGAGGGATTACGTGCCCTCCGCTCCAAACCCTCTATTATAAAGATCACCTGGTATGGAAGTTATCTTTTTTATCTTACTGTATTAGTCATTGTGACTGTTTGTTCTGTGATTTCACACCACTGCTTTAAAGAATGTCGCGCATGCGTGCTGGCGGGGTCTTCACGTAATCCCTCATCGTAACTCCTCATAAAATAAAGATCAAACTGCAAACTGGTAAGTTCTTGTTTAATCTTACTATTTGTCCTGCCAAGGTGTAGCACCTCACATTTATCAGCATTAAACTCCATCTGCCATCTTTCAGCCCATTTTTCCAACTGGCCTAAATCATTCTGTAGACTTTGGAAATCCTCTTCATTATCCACAACACCCCCTATCTTGGTATCATCTGCATACTTACTAATCCAATTTACCACCCCTTCATCCAGATCATTGATGTACATTACAAACAACAAAGGACCCAACACAGATCCCTGAGGCACCCCACTAGTCACCTGCCTCCAACCCGACAAACAGCCATCCACCATTACCCTCTGGCTTCTCCCATTCAGCCACTGTTGAATCCATCTTGCTATTCCTGCCTTTATAGCCAACAGTTGAACCTTCTTAACCAACCTTCCATGAGGAACCTTGTCAAAGGCCTTACTGAAGTCCATATAGACAACATCCACTGCTTTACCCTCGTCAATTTCCCTAGTAACCTCTTCAAAAAATTCAAGAAAATTAGTCAAGCATGACCTTCCAGGCATAAATCCATGTTGACTGTTCCTAATTAGACCCTCTTTATCCAGATACTTATATATATTATCTCTAAGTATATTTTCCATTAATTTGCCCACCACTGAAGTCAAACTAGCCGGTCTATAATTTCTAAGTTTACTTTTAGAACGCTTTTAAACAATGGAACAACATGCGCAGTACGCCGATCCTCGGGGACTATTCCCGTTTCTAATGACATTTGAAATATTTCTGTCATAGCCCCGGCTATTTCTACACTAACTTCCCTCTATGTCCTAGGGAATATCCTGTCAGGACGTGGAGACTTACCCACTTTTATATTTTTCAAAAGTGTCAGTACTTCTTTTACTTTGAAACTCATAGTATCCATAGCTACTCTACTAGTTTCCCTTACCTCACATATTTCAATATCCTTCTCCTTGGTGAATGCCGAAGAAAATAAATTGTTCAATATATCCCCCATCTCTTTTGGCTCTGCAGATAGCTGTCCACTCGGTCTCTCCAATGGACCAATTTTATCCCTTGGTATCCTTTTGCTATTAATATAGCTGTAGAAACCCTTTGGATTTACTTTCACCTTACTTGCCAAAGCAACCTCATATCTTCTTTTAGCTTTTCTAATTTCTTTCTTAAGATTCTTTTTACATTCCTTATACTCCTCAAGCACCTCATTTACTTCATGCTGCCTATAATTATTGTAGATCTCCCTCTTATTCCGAACAAGATGTCCAATTTCCACAAAAAATGGCTCTTTCCAATTTTTACTGGTTCCTTTCAACCGAACAGGAACATAAAGATTCTGTTCTCTTAAAATTTCCCCTTTCAATGTCCTCCATTTCTGCTCTACATCTTTCCCATAAAACAAAATGTCCCAGTTCATTCCTTTTAAATCATCTCGCATCTCGTTAAAGTTAGCCTTTCTCCAATCAAAAATCTCAACCCTAGGCCCAGTTCTGTCCTTCTCCATAATTATATTGAAACTAATGGTATTGTGATCACTGGACCCGAAGTGCTCCCCAACGCTTACCTCCGCCGCTTGTCCCGTCTCATTTCCTAACAGGAGGTCCAGCACTGCCCCTCCTCTAGTAGGCACCTCTATGTATTGCTGCAAAAAACTACCCTGCACACATTTTACAAACTCCAAGTCATCCAGCCCATTTACAGAATGTGTTTCCCAGTCTATGTGTGGAAAGTTGAAATCTCCTACAATCACTACCTTGTGCTTACTAGATTGTTAGATTGTTTTGAGAATGGAAAACGTGGTTTGGTTTGAAAATGCAAAAGGTGGTTTGATTTGAAAATGCAATATGGTGGTTTGGTTCGAAATACAAAAGGTTTGCGATGAAAATGCAAAAGGTTTGCTTTGAAATTGCAAATGGTGGTTTGGTTTGAAAATGTAAATTATGTTTCGGTTTGAAAATGCAAATGATATTTTGGTTTGAATTTTCAAAGGATTTGGTTGGAAAATGCAACTGGAGGTTTGGTTTGAAAATGCAAATGGTGGCTTGGATTGAAAATGCAAAAGGAGGTTTGGTTTGAACATGCTAATGGTGGTTTGGTTTGAAAATGCAAATAGTGCTTTGGTTTGAAAATACAAATGGTGGTTTGGTTTTAAAACGCAAAAGGTGGATTGAGTTGAAAATGCAAATGGTTTGCTTTGAAAATGCAAAATATTTGCTATAAAAATGCAAAATAAGTGGTTTGCTATGAAAATGCAACAGATGATTTGAGTTGAAAATGGAAATGGTGGTTTGGTTTGGAATTGCAAAGCATTTGCTTGGAAACGCAAAAGGTTTGCTTTGAAAATGAAAAATGTTTTCTTTGAAAATGCAAGAAGTGGTTTGTTATGAAAATGCAAAAGGTGGTTTTGTTTGAAAATGCAAATGGTGTTTTGCCTTGAAAATGCAAATGGTAGTTTGGCTGGTAGTTACGTCTGAAAATGCAACTAGAGGTTTTGTTTGAAAATGGAAATGGCGGTTTGGTTTGGTTTGAAAATGCAAAAGGAGGTTTGGTTTGAAAATGCCAATAGTCCTTTGGATTGAAAATGCAAATGGTAGTTTTGTTTGAAAACGCAAAAGGTGATTTGAGATGAAAATGCAAATGGTTTGCTTTGAAGATGCAAAATGTTTGCTTTGAAAGTGCAAAATGTTTGCTTTGAAAATGAAAATGATGGTTTGGTTTGAAAACGGAAAAGGTTTGCTTTGGAAATGCAAAAGGTTTGCTTTACAAATGCGAAAGTTTAGCTTTGCTAATGCAAAATGTCTGCTTTCAAATGCATAAGGTGGTTTGTTATTGAAATGCAAAACTTTGCTTTGAGCAAAAGGTTTCTTTTGAAAAGGCAAAATAATTGATTTGAAAAAGCGAAAGGTTTGTTTGAAAGTGCAAAAGGTTTGCTTTGAAAATGTAAAAGAAAGTTTGGTTTGAAAATGCAATAGGAGGATTGGTTGAAATTGCAAATGGTTGTCTTGTTTGAAAATGCAATTGGTGGTTTGGTTTGATAATGCAAAATGAGGTTTGGTTTGAAATTGCAAATGCTGGTTTGGTTTGAAAATGCAAATGGTGGTTTGGATTGAAAATGCTAAATGAGATTTGGTTTGAAAATGAAAAGGGTTGGTTTGAAAATATAAAAGGTTTGCTTTGAAAATGCAAAAGAAGGTTTGCTTTCAAAATGCAAACGGTGGTTTGCTATGAAAATGCAAAAGGTTGTTTGCAAAAGGAGGTTTGATTTGAAAATGCAAAATATTTGATTTGAAAAAGCAAAAGGAAGTTTGGATTGAAAATGCAAAAGGAGGTTTGTTTTGAAATTGTAAATGGTGAATTGATTTGAAAATGCAAATTCTGGTTTGGTTTGAAAATGTAAAAGGAATTTTGGCTTGAAAATGCAAAAGGTTTGCTTTAAAATGCAAAAGGTGGTTTGGTTTGAAAATGCAATAGGTTTGCTTTGATAATGCAAAAGGAGGTTTTGTTTGAAAATGCATTTGGTGGTTTGCTTTCAAACTGCAAAAGGTTTGCTTTGGATATGTAAAAGGATTGCTTTGAAAATGCAAACGTTAGTTTGCTTTGAGAATGGAAAAGGGTTGTTTGGTTTGAAAATGCAACTGGTGATTTGGTTTGAAAATGCGAAATGGTGGTTTGGTTTGAAAATGTAAATGGTGGTTCTGCTTGAAAATGCAAAATGGTGGTTTGTTTTGAAAATGCAATCTGATTTGTTTCAAAATGCAAAAGGACGTTTGGTTTGAAAAGGTTTACATTGAAATTGCAAAAGGCGCATTGCTGTGAAAATGCAAAATGTGGTATGGTTTTAAAATTCAAAATTGTGGTTTGGTTTGAAAATGCAAAATGGTGGTTTGTTTTGAAAATGCAAACTGATTTGTTTCAAAATGAAAAATGTTTGGTTTGAAAATGCAAAAGGTTTGATTTGGAAATGCAAAAAGTGGTTTACTTTGAAAATGCAAAAGGTGGTTTGAGTTGAAAATGTAAATGGAGGTTTGGTTTTGAAATGCAAAATGTTTGCTTTGGAAAAGCAAAAGTTTGCTTTGAAAATTCAAAATGTTTGATTTGAAAGTGCAAAATGTTTGCTTTGAAAATGCAAAATGTTTGCTTTGAAAATGCAAACGGGGGTTTGCTATGAAAATGCAAAATGTTGTTTGCTATCGAAAGGCAAAACGTTTGCTTTGAAAATGCAAAAGGTTTTCTTAGATACAACAAAAGATTTGATTTGAAAAAGCAAAATGTTTGATTTGAAAATGCAAAACGTTTCCTTCGAAAATGCAAAAGGAAGTTTGGTTTGAAAATGCAAAAGGGTTACTTTGAAAATGCTAAAGTTACTTTGCATTGAAAATGTAAAAGGTGGTTTGGTTTGAAAATGCATAATTATGGTTTGCTTTGAAAATGCAAAAGTAGGTTAGGTTTGAAAATACAGAAGATTTGATTTACAAAAGCACCAGGTTTGCTTTGAAAATGCAAAAGGTTTGCTTTGAAAATGCGAAAAGTTTGCTTTAAAAATGCAAAGGGTTTGCTTTGAAAATGCAAAAGGAAATTTGCTTTGAAAATGCAAAAGGAGGTTTGTTTTGAAAATGCAAAAGGTGGTTTGCTTTGAAAATGCAAAAGGAGTTTTGGCTTTAAAATGCAAAAGGTTTGTTTTGAAAATGCTAAAAGTGATTTGGTTTGACAATGCAAATGGTTGTTTGGTTCGGAAAAGCAAATGGTGGTTTTGTTTGTAATTACAAAAGGAGGTTTGGTTTGAAAATGCTAATGGTGGTTTGGTTTGAAAATGCAAACATTTTGGTTTGGAAATGCAAATATGGTGGTTTAGGTTGAATCTGCAAAAGGAGATTTGGTTTGAAAATGCAGAAGGTTTGCTTTGAAGATGCAAATGGAGGTTTGGTTTGAAAATGCAAAAGGTGATTTGCTTTGAATATGGAAAAGGATTGCTTTGAAAATACAAATGGTGGTTTGCTTCGAAAAACTAAAAGGAGCTTTGGTTTCAAAATGCATAAGGTGTACTTATAAAAAGCAACAGATTTGCTTAGAAAATGCAAAAGGTTTCATTTGAAAATGCGGATGTTTGCTTTGAAAAGGCAAATGGTGGTTTGGTTTGGAAATGCAAACGGTAGTTTTGTTTCAAAATGCAAATGTTGGTTTGGTTTGAAAATGTGAAGAGTGATTTGGTTTAAAAATGCAAAATTGTTGCTTTGGAAATGCAAAAGGTTTGGTTTGAAAATGCAATGGTTAGACTGTTTTGAGAATGGAAAATGTGGTTTGGTTTGAAAATGCAAAAGGTGGTTTGATTTGAAAATGCAATATGGTGGTTTGGTTTGAAATGCAAAAGGTGGTTTGATTTGAAAATGCAATATGGTGATTCGGTTTGAAAATGCAAAAGGTTTGCGATGAAAATGCAAAATGTTTCCTTTGAAATTGCAAATGGTGGTTTGGTTTGAAAATGCAAATAAAGTTCTGCTTTGAATATTCAAAGGGTCTGGTTTGAAAATGCAACTGGAGGTTTGGTTGGAAATTGCAAATGGTGGTTTGGGTTGAAAATACAAAAGGAGGTTTGGTTTGAAAATGCAAATGGTTTGCTTTGAAGATGCAAATGTAGGTTTGGTTTGAAAATGCAACATATTTGAGTAGTAAAAGAAAATATTTGCTTTAAAAATGCAACAGGTTTGCTTTGAAAATGCAAAAGGGTGCTATGAAAATGCAAAAGAGGTTTGGTTTGTAAATGAAAATGTGGTTTGGTTTGAAAATGCAAATGATGTTTTGGTTTGAATAGTAAAATGGTGGTTTGGTTTGAAAATGCCACTGGATGTTTGGTTTGAAAACGCAACACGTGGTTTGGCTTGCAAATACACATGGTGATTTGGTTTGAAAATGGTAATGGTGGTTTGGTTTGAAAATGCAAATAGTGCTTTGGTTTGAAAATGCAATTGGTGGTTTGGTTTGAAAAAGCAAAATGTCGTTTGAGTTGAGAATGCAAATGGTTTCCATTGAAGATGCAAAATGTTTGCTTCAAAAATGCAAAAAGTGTTTTTACTTTAAAAGTGCAAAAGGTGGTTTGAGTTGAAAATGCAAATGGTGGTTTGGTTTGGAAATGCAAAAGATGGTTTGGATTGATGATGGAAAAGGTTCGTTTTAAAAATGCAAAAGGTTTGCTATGAAAATGCAAAAGCTTTGCTTTGAAAACGCAAAAGGTGGTTTGTTATGAAAATGCAAACGGTGGTGTGGTTTGATAATGCAAAAGGTTTGCTTTGCAAATGCAAAAGGTTTGCTTTGCAAATGCAAACGTTTGATAGGAAAATGCAAAAGGTTTGCTTTGAAATTGCAAATGGTGGTTTGGTTTGGAAATGCAAATGTTGGTTTTGTTTGATAATGCAAACGGTGTTTTGCTTCGAATATTCAAATCGTGGTTTGGTTTGAAAATACAACTGGATGTTTGTTTTGAAAATGCAAATGCTGGTTTGGCTTGCAAATGCACATGGTGATTTGGTTTGAAAATGCAAAAGGAGGTTTGGTTTGAAAATGCTAATGGTGGTTTGGTTTGAAAATGCAAATGGTGCTTTGGTTTGAAAATGCTAATTGTGGTTTGGTTTGGAAATGTAAAAGATGGTGTGCATTGATAATGGAAAAGGTTCGTTTTGAAAATGCAAAAAGGTTTGATCTGAAAATTCAAAAGTTAGTTTGCTTTGAAAATGCAAAAGGTGATTTGGTTTGAAAATGCAAATGGTGGTTTGGTTTGGAAATGCAAAAGGCAAAATCTTTTGCAAAATGTTTGCTTTAAAATTGCTACAAGCGGTATGCTTTGAAACTGCAAAATGTGTTTTTGCTTGGAAAATGCAAATGGCGGTTTGTTTTTGAAATGCGAAAGATGGTTTGGATTGATAATGCAAATGGTGGTTTGGCTTGCAAATGCACATGGTGATTTGGATAAAAAATGCAAATGGAGGTTTGGTTTGAGAATGCTAATGGTGATTTCGTTTGAAAAAGCAAATTGTGCTTTGGTTTGTATAAAGCAAATGTTGCTTTGGTTTGAAAACTCAAAAGGTGGTTTGAGTTGAAAATGCAAATAGTTTGCTTTGAAGATGCAAAATGTTTGCTTTTAAAATGCAAAAAGTGGTTTGCTTTGAAAATGCTAAAGGTATTTTGTTACGAAAATGGAAAAGGTGGTTTGGTTTGGAAAGGCAAATGGTGCTTTGCCTTGAAAATGCAAATGCTGCTTTGGTTTGCAAATGCAAATGGTGGTTTGGTTTGAAAATGTAATGGTGGTTTGAGTTGAAAATGCAAATGGTTTGCATTGAAGATGCGACAAATGGTTTGCTTTAAACATGCAAAAGGTGGTTTGGGTTGAAAATGCAAATGGTGGTTTGCATTGAAAATACAAAAGGTTTGCTTACAAAATGTAAAAGGCAGTGTCCTTTGAAAATGCAAAAGGTGGTTTGTTTTAAAAATGCAAAAGCTGGTTTGCTTTCAAAATGCAAATGATGGTTTGGTTTGTATATTCAAATGGTGGTTTGCTTTCAAAATGCAACACGAGGTGTGGATTGAAAATGCAATTGGGGGTTTTGCCTTGCAAATGCACATGGTGGTTTGGTTTGAAATTGCAAAAGGAGGTTTGGTTTGAAAATGCTAATGGTGGTTTGGTCTGAAAATGCAAATGCTGCTTTAGTTTGAAAATGCAAATTGTGGTTTGGTTTGAAAATGCAAAAGGAGGTTTAGTTTGTAAATGCAAAAGGTTTTATTTTGTCATGAAAATGCAAACGATTTGATTTGAAAAAGCATAATTTGCTTTGAAAATGCAAAAGGTTTGCTTTGAAAATGCAGAAGGTTTGGTTTGCAAATGCAACAGGAGGTTTGGTTTGAAATTGCAAGTGGCGGATTGTTTGAAAATGCAAATGGTGGTTTGGCGTTAAAATGCAAATGGTAGTTTGAACACGCCGAAGGTGCTTTGATTTGAAAAAGCCAAATGCTGGTTTGGTTTGAAAATGCAAATGTTGGTTTGGTTTGAAAATTCAAAAGGAGGTGTGGTTTGAAATTGCAAAAGGTTTTATTTGACAATGCAATAGGTTTGCTTTGGAAATACAAAAGTAGGTTTGTCTTGAAAATGCAAACATAAAAACATAGAAACATAGAAAAATAGGTGCATGTAGGCCATTCGGCCCTTCGAGGCTGCACCGCCATTTAATGTGATCATGACTGATCATCCAACACATTATTCCGTACCTGCCTTCTCTCCATACCCCCTGTCCTTTTAGCCACAAGTGCCACATCTAACGCCCTCTTAAATATAGCCAATGCACTGACCTCAACTACCTTCTGCGGCAGAGAATTCCAGAGACTCACCACTGTCTGTGTAAAGAATGTTTTCCTCACCTCGGTCCTAAAGGAATTCCCCCTTATCCTTAGACTGCGACCCCTTGTTCTGGACTCCCCCAACATCGGGAACAATCTTCCAGCATCTAGCTTGTCCAACCCCTTAAGAATTTTGCAAGTTTCTATAAGATCCCCCCTCAATCTTCTAAATTCCAGCGAGTACAAGCCGAGTCTATCCAATCGTTCCTCATATGAAAGTCCTGACATCCCAGGAATCAGTCTGGTGAATATTATCTGTGCCCCCTCTATGGCAAGGTTGTCTTTACTCAGATTTGGATACCAAAACTGTACGCAATACTCCAGGTGTGGCCTCACCAAAACTCTGTACAACTGCAGTAGAACCTCCCTGCTCCTATACTCAAATCCTTTCGCTATGAATGTTAACCTACCATTTGCTTTCTTCACTGGCTGCTGCACCTGCATGCCTACTTTCAATGACTGGTGTACCATGACACCCAGGTCACGTTGCATCTCCCTTTTTCCTAATCTGCCACCATTCAGATAATAGTCTACCCTCATGTTTTTGCCACCAAAGTGGATAACCTCACATTTATCCACATTATACTGCATCTGCCATGCATCTTCCCATTCACTCAGCCTATACAAATCACCCTGCAGCCTCCAAGCATCCTCCTCACACCGAACTATACCCCCCAGCTTGGTGTCATCTGCAAATTTGGAGATGTTGCATTGAATTCCCTCGTTCAAATCATTAATATATATTATAAATAGCTGGGGTCCCAGCACTGAGCCTTGCGGCACCCCACTAGTCACTGCCTGCCATTCTGAAAAGGACGCGTTTAATCCTACCATTTGCCTCCTGTCTGCTAGCCAGTTCTCTATCCACATCAATACTGAACCCCCAATACCGTATGCTTTAAGTTTGTATGCTAATCTCTTATGCGGGACCTTGTCGAAAGCCTTCTGAAAGTCTAGATATAACACATCCACTGGTTCTCCCTTATCCACTCTACTAGATACTTCCTCGAAAAATTCTATCAGATATGTGAGACATGATTTACCTTTCGTAAATCCATGCTGACTTTGTCCAATGGATTCACCACTTTCCAAATGCGCTGCTATCCCATCTTTAATAACTGACTCTAGCAGTTTCCCCACAACCGATGTTAGACTAACTGGTCTGTAATTCCCCGCTTTCTCTCTCCCTCTTTTTTTAAAAAGTGGGTTTACATTAGCTCCAATCCTCAGGAACTACTCCAGAATCTAAGGAATTTTGAAAAAATATCACTAATGCATCCACTACTTATGTGGCTACCTCCTTGAGTACTCTGGGATGCAGACTCTCTGGCCCTGGGGATTTATCGGCCTTCAATCCGTTCAATTTACCCAACACCACCTCCCGGCTAACCTGGAATTCACTCAGTTCCTCCATCTTATTTGACCCCCGTTCCACAGCTATTTCCGGCAGATTATTTATTTCTTCCTTAGTGAAGACAGAACCAAAGTAGTTATTCAATTGGTCTGCCATGTCCTTGTTCCCCATGATCAATTCGCCTGTTTCTGACTGCAAGGGACCAACATTTGTTTTAACTAGTCTCTTTCTCTTCACATATCTATAACAATTTTTGCAGTCAGTTTTTATGTTCCCTGCCAGTTTCCTTTCATAATCTATTTTCCCTTTCCTAATTAAGCCCTTTGTCCTCCTCTGCTGGATTCTGAATTTCTCCCAGTCCTCCAGTAGGCTGCTTTTTCTGGCAAATTTGTATGCCTCATCTTTGTTTTTATACTATCCCTGATTTCCCTTGTCATCCATGGATGCACCACCTTCCCCGATTTATTCTTTTGCCAAACTGGTATGAACAATTTTTGTACTTCATCCATGCAGTCTTTAAATGCCTTCCATTGCACATCCACAGTCAACCCTTTAAGAATCACCTGCCAGTCTATCTTGGCAAATTCACCTCATACCTTCAAATTTACCTTTGTTCAAGGTCAGAACCCTTGTTTTGTCACTCTCCATCCTAATGAAGAACTCAACCATATTATGGTCACTCTTGCCCAAGGGGACACGCACAACAACACTGCTAACTAACCCTTCCTCGTTACTCAATACCCAGTCTAGAATAGCCTGCTCTCTCGTTGGTTCCTCCACATGTTGGTTGAGAAAACTATCCCGCATACATTCCAAGAAATCCTCTTCATCAGCACCCCTGCCAATTTGATTCACCCAATCTACATGCAGATTGAAGTCACCCATTATAACCGTGTTACCATTCTTGCACGCATTTCTAATTTCCTGTTTGATGCCATCCCCAACTCCAATACTACTGTTAGGTGGCCTGTACACAGCTCCCACTAGCGTTTTCTGCCCCTTAGAGTTTCGCAGCTCTACCCATATCGATTCCCCATCCTCCACGCTAATGTCCTTCCTTTCTATTGCATTAATCTCCTCTCTCACCAGCAACGCTACCCCACCTCCTTTTCCTTTTCGTCTATCCCTCCTGAATAATGAATATCCCTGGATGTTCAGCTCCCAGCCTTGGTCACCCTGGAGCCATGTCTCCGTGATCCCAACTATAGCATAGTCATTAATCGCTATCTGCATCTTCAACTCATCCACCTTATTAAGAATGCTCCTCGCATTGAGACACAAAGCCTTCAGGCTTGTTTTTACAACCCTCTTATTCCTTATACAATTATGTTGACAAGTGGCCCCTTTCACATCGATCCCTATTACACTTGGCCATACTCTCCTATCCCTGTGTGAGCTTTCTTTCCCCTTAATTCTGGGGTCATTAACCATCCCTTTATTCTCTTTCCCTTTAAATCCGTCCTCGACTATCCCATTTGACACCCCACCCCTCTTATTCAGTTGAAAACCCTCCGTGTAGCAGTGGCAAATCTGCCGGCCAGAATGCTGGTCCCCCACCTGTTAAGATGCAATCCGTCCCTTTTGTACAGTTCCCCCTTACTCGAAAACAGATCCCAGTGATCTAAGAATCTAAATCCCTGCCCCCTGCACCAGTTCCTCAGCCACACATTCAGGTCCCGTATCTCCCTGTTCCTGCTCTCGCCAGCACGAGGAACTGGAAGCAAACCGGAGATAACAACCCTGGAAGTCCTGCTTTTCAGCACTTTTCCGAGCTCTCTGAAGTCCCGCTGCAAAATATTCATCCCCTTCTTTCCAACATCATTTGTGCCAACATGCACGACCACTTCTGGCTGTTCACCTTCGCCCTTGAGGATTGTCTGCACTCTGCCCGTGACATCCTGGATTCTGGCACCAGGAAGGCAGCACACCATCCTGGAATCCCGTCTGTTGCCGCAAAAACCCCTGTCCGTACCTCTCACAATGGAGTCTTCAACTACAATGGCGTTGCCCGACTTTGGCCTCTTTGGTTTTGGCTCAACAGCCCTTTTTGTTTTGCAAGCCAGTCCGCCGCTCAGTGCGATACCGTCTTCTGTCCCGGCAGCTTCCACGTGGGTGAACCTGTTCACAAGAGGTACAACACCCGGGGACCTTTGCATTCCTTTTTTTCCTCCCTTTCTCACCGTCACCCACCTTCTCTATTCTAGTGTCTTGTGTGTAACAATCTTACTGAAGGACTTGTCGAGGAACGACTCCGTTTCTCGGATGAACCTGAGGTCATCCACTTGTTTCTCCAGTTCCCCAACACGGTCCTTCAGGAGCTTTACCTGGATGCACTTCTTACATTTGTAGCAGCCAGAGGCACCAGCAGTGTCCTTGACCTCCCACAAACTGCAAGTATCACACTGCATCAGCTTGCTTGACATCTTCTTTTGCCTCGGTCTCTCCCTATCCAGTGTTTTGCGCAGCTTCCTTTCCGAAGACTCTCGAGCCAAAGACTCACACTTTACTCACAGGGCACTTCCCTCACTGCCGCTCCCCAAGAGCTGCCTTGCTTATATTGACTGTTAAATTGCCTAATTTACAAACCAAATTCCTCAGTTTTCAACTGCTTTCCCCCTCTGACTCACTGAGAACTCTCCTCCCACTTGGGCTAGTGCCAATCATTGCTTTCTCCTGCTTCTCTTTGTTGCTGTTGCTTCAAAATCCACGGGAACACTGAGTAAAAGAGTTCAAAGCAAACGATTTGATTTAATAAAGCATAATGTTTGCTTTGAAAAAGCAAAAGGTTTGCTTTGAAAATGCAGAAGATAGGTTGCTTTGAAAATGCAAAAGGTGGTTTAGTTAGAAAATACAATGGTGGTTTGGTTTGAAAATGCAAAAGGAGGTTTGGTTTCAAACTGCAAATGGTGGTTTGGTTTGAATATACAAATGGTGTTTTGAACACGCAAATGGTGCTTTGATTTGAAAACCCAAATGGTGGATTGGTTTGAAAATGCAAATGGTGGTTTGGTTTGAAAATTCAAAAGGTGTGGTTTGAAAAGGCACACGATTTGATTTGAAAAAGCATAAGGTTTGCTTTGAAAATGCAAAAGGTTTGCTTTGAAAATGCAGAAGGTAGGTTGCTTTGAAAATGCAAAAGGTGCTTTGGTTAGAAAATGCAATGGTGGTTTCGTCAGCAAATGCAAAAGGAGGTTTGGTTTGATACTGCAAATGGTGGTTTGGTTTGAAAATGTAAAAGATTTAGATTGCAAATGTAAAAGGATTGGATTGAAAATGCAAATGGTGGTTTGCTGTGAAAATGCAAAAGGTGGTTTGGTTTGAAAATGCAAATGATGGTTTGAACACGCAAATGGTGGTTTGGTTTTTAAACGCAGATGGTGGTTTGGTTTGAAAATGCAAATGGTGGCTTGGTTTGAAAATGCAAAAGGAGGTGGCCTTCGAAAATGCAAATGGTGGTTTTGTTTGGAAATGCAAACGGTAGTTAAGTTTGAAAATGGGAAAGGTTTGCTTTAATAATGCAAAAGATGGTTTGGTTTGAAAATGGACAATGGTGGTTTAGTTTGAATATGCAAATTGTGGTTTTGTTGGAAAAAGCAAATTATGGTTTGGTTTGAAAATGCAATAGGTTTGGTTTGAAAATGCAAAAGGTTTGGTTTGAAAATGCGAAAGCTTTGGTTTGGAAATGCAAAATGTGGTTCAGTTTGAAAATGCAAATGGGTTGGTTTGAAAATGCAAAAGGTTTGGTTCGAAAATGTAAAGGGTTTGGTTTGAAAATGCAAATGTTTTGTTTCAAAATGCAAATTGTGGTTTGGTTTGATAATGCAAATGATGGTTTGAAAACGCAAATGGTGGTTTGGTTTGAAAACGAAAATGTTGGTTTGGTCTGATAATGCAAAAGGAGGTTTGGTTTGTTAATGCAAAAGGTTTGCTTTCAAAATGCAACAGGTTTGCTTTGAGAATGCAAAGGTAGTTTGCTTCGAAAATGCAAACTGTGCTTTGCTTTGAAAATGCAAAACGGTTGTTTAAAATGCAAACGGTGGTTTGCTTTGAAAATGCAAACGTTGGTTTGCTTTGAAAATGCAAAGGCAAGTGTGGTTGCTTTATAAGTGCACAGGCAATTGATTATAAGTCAAATCTTGACCAATTCCTGTTTGCACTGTATATTGATTTTGGAAAAATGCTACCACTTACGGCTGTGACATTTAGATATCTTACTCAGAGTCCCCCTCCAGCTGCCAGAAGATTTTTCCCATCGATAAAGGACTTATTAATGTTTTAAAAAATGTTGAGATTCTCTTTCTATCAAGGCCACGTCCTATCCGGTGGGAGTGGGAAGGACTATAAACCCGAAGTGTGTACGTGCCGCAATCGCTGCAAGATGGGGTAGGGAGAGGTCACGACTCTCAGCCTGAGCTGTGAATAATCTGAAGACTGAACACGTTTACTAAACTATGAGTTTGGTTGTATGTGCCTTTTGACATCGCCGCTAATTGAAAAGTGTGCCCTTTGACATTTCCGTTAATTGAAAAGTGTGTCTTTTGCCAGTGCCGCTAATTGAAAAGTGTGCTTTTTGACTGTGCCGTTAATTGAAACGTGTGCCTTTTGACATTGCCGCTAATTGAAAAGTGTGTCTGTTGACTGTGCCACTAATTGAATACTGGGCCGTTTGACTGTGCCGCTAATTGAATAGTGTGCCTTTTGCCTGTGCCGCTAATTGAAAAGTGTGCCTTTTGACCGTTCCGCTAATTGAATAGTGTGCCTTTTGACTTTGCTGCTAATTGAAAAGTTTGCCTTTTGACTGCCGCTAATTGACTGTGCAGCAAAACTGTGCCTACATTTCAAAATGTCTTTTCCTTTTTAAATGTGGCTTGCGTTTTAAATGTGGCTTGCTGGGCAACCGCTTTTGGAAGGAAACCCGTGCATAAACGTTTTATTAGATCAGGACCGTGTTTAATGCAAAATTGCCGTTCATTCCGTGACTTTCGCTTAGTGGAGTGATGGTGCTGATTGCATCATTTCCGGTGAGTTCTGAGGTGGCGCTCAGTGCGGAAGGGCCAAAGTGGAGACGCCGCCCTGAACCGTTTGAGTAATTCAAGAGAGCATACTGCCTTTCATATGGTGAGTGTGTATGTGTTTGTTGAAAGTTATTTAAATCACGTTGTTGCAGTAGCAGCAGGTCTAGAGGAGTGTTTCACAATAAAAGAAAGGATTGAAACATTGGAATAATTTGGTTTAGCCACACCTGTGTTCTTAATTTCAAATTGCTTACAAAGAGTATATGGTTAGTAACATGATTCAGTGTGCTCAACACGTTCTGAAGTTATTTAGCATTTTAGTATTGGTGCTGTGAGTGAGTGTCTGTCTGTGGGTGTGTCTGTGTTGGTATGTCTTTGTTTGTGTGTGTGTCTTTGTATTTGTGTGTGTGTCTTTGTGTTTGGTGTGTATATGTGTATGTGTGTGTGTCGTTTTGTGTGTTTGTGTCCCTGTTTGCGTGTCCCTGTTTGTGTGTCCCTGTGTGTGTCCCTTGGTGTGTCTCTCTGTGTGTGCCTCTCTGTGTGTGCCTGTGTGTGCCTGTGTGTGTGTGTGTGTGTGTGTGTGTGTGTGTGTGTGTGTGTGTGTGTGTGTGTGTGTGTGTGTGTGTGTGTGTGTGTGTGTGTGTGTGTGTGTGTGTGTGTGTGTGTTTGTGTGTTTGTGTGTGTGTGTTTGTGTGTGTGTCTCTGTTTGAGTGCTTGGTGTGCTGTGAGGTTGGTCTTGCTGACTGCACTCTGCTTGGTGTGTTGTGAGGTTGGTCTTGCTGACTGCACTCTGCTTGGTGTGCTGTGAGGTTGGACTTGCTGACTGCACTCTGCTTGGTGTGCTATGAGGTTGGTCTTGCTGACTGCACTCTGCTTGGTG
The DNA here is from genome assembly GCA_963514005.1 of Raja brachyura. The sequence continues at coordinate 39,988 of CAUPSL010000335.1, forward strand.
TGCTGTGATGTTGGATTTGCAATGTTTTAAGACTCGATCCCATTTTAATCATTAACAAATCCATTTCCTACTTGCCATGTATGTGTGTTGTTCATCACAATGGGAACCTAATAGGCAGGAATGGATGCGCTGTCGGAGAGCCACTAAGAGTGCATGGGGAGGGCGGTTGAGGGGAGATGGACTGCATGCGTGGGGGCGAGGGAGGGGAATTGCAAGGAGCAGAGTTGGGGGTGAAGTTAGGAGGGGAAACTGAGTGAACTGCCACCACACCAGCTGTAAGTGACTGAAGTGCCAGCCCTCCAACCATGACTCACTGAACTGCAAGTCCAATAATCCATTCAGTCCACATTGTCCATACTAGCCCTCTGGAAACCAGTCCCTTCACGGCACTACTACACTCATACTAGCACTCCGCATATTCACGGAAGGATAAACTTTCCTCCATCATTGCTGTGATCTGTAAAAAAAGATGAAACTATCTAGAATTGATTGTCCACCCTCTTCCCCTTTTCTCTCACAGAGACTCTGTCACCTGTTTTCAATAGTTTCTGAGCTGCCAGCCCACCAGGCCTGAGTTTCTGAGGTGCCAGCCCAAATTCAGCCCACAATTTCCGTACTAGCCCTCTGGAAACCTGTTCCGTCGGCCCACAAATCCGATGTCAGTGCTCCAAAAGCCCCCCCCCCTCCCAATCTCCCCACATTGGCCTGCACTAGCCGATTAGGAAAAGGGGAGATGCAACGAGACTTGGTTATCATGGTACACCAGTCATTAAAAGCAGGCATGCTGGTGCAGCAGGCTGTGAAGAAAGCGAATGGCATGCTGGCATTCATAGCAAAAGGATTTGAGTACAAGAGCACGGAGGTTCTGCTGCAGTTGTACAGAGTCTTCGTGAGGCCAAACCTGGAATATTGCGTACAGTTTTGGTCTCCTAATCTGAGGAAAGACATTTTTGCCATAGAGGGAGTAAAAAGAAGGTTCACCAGACTGATTACTGGGATGGCAGGACTTCCATATGAAGAAAGACGGGATAGACTCGGCTTGTACTCACTGGAATATAGGAGATTGAGGGGGATCTTATAGAGACTTACACAATTCTTAAGGGGTTGGACAGGCTAGATGCAGGAACGTTGTTCCTGATGTTGGGGAACTCCAGAACAAGGAGTCACTGTTTAAGGATGAGGGGGAATTTTCTTAGGACCGAGATGAGACAGAGAGAGGTGAGTCTGTGGAATTCTCTGCCACAGAAGGTAGTTGAGGCCAGTTCATTGGCTATATTTAAGAGGGAGTTAGGTGTGGCCCTTGTGGCTAAATGGATCAGGGGGTATGGAGAGAAGGCAGGTACAGGATACTGAGTTGGACGATTAGCCATGATCATATTGAATGGCAGTACAGGCTCGGAGGGCCGAATGGCCTCCTCCTGCACTTGTTTTCTATGATTCTATGATTCTAATATTGGAATTGGTGGAGAGGTGGAATATTGCGTTGGGGGACCAGCCCTCTCATGTGAACATGGGACACAACGGTTCCCACAGTCTAGTATACTTATACAAGAAGAAGTCTGGATGAATACCTTCCTGTTTTTGCTACTACAATAAAGAAACTATTAATCAAGAGACTGTGTTTGGAAGATTTCCCTTTCGACGGCATTGAATGTCTCGGGGAGAGGTCGTGAGTGCGTTTCGATGATCACCTGAACCCGTCTTCAATCATAGTGACCAAAGGAAAGAATTATTGAAACTATATGAAAATCTGTCACTATAAGTGTAAAGAACATGCACGTACACAAGGAATTATTTACTATGGCTTTTATTGACTACACACGCATTACTGCCCTAGCTGTACATGGTCTGTGACGTTCATTAGAGAGAGAGCTAGGGGATGGGAAGACACAGATATACTTGATTATAGGGGAGTGGTTAGCAGGGCTACGTAACTACAATTAAAGGGACATGCACTAATCATCTACATCCTTCCTCTACAAAAGAAAGAAAAGTGACAGCCGACCATGTCTCATGCGCTAGGGCAAATAGAAAACAAAGAAACAATAACGCAGCACCGAATTATACATATTCGCCATAACGGTCAGGCGGCTGCACGAGACGGCCAGAGCGGGTCCGCATCCCGTTCACACCTCCTCCCCCCACGGGAACGAGCGGAACCGGAGCGGGAGGGGAAAACCTGGCAGGAGAATCGCGGGGTGGTGAGCGCTGCGGCGACGAGGGAGAGGAGGGGGGCGAGACACGAGAAGAGACAGGGACAGGCACAGAAAGAAGGACCGGGACGGTCCGGGGGGGCTCAGGGCCAGGGAAAGCCGGAGGCGGCAGAGCGGACATGGGGGAAGCATGCGGGATAGCAGGAGGGGGTGGAGGCTCATTCACCAGGCGAAGGTGCTGACGTGACCTACGGTAGACCGTGCCATCGAGGTTAACCAAGTAAGAACGAGGCGAACCGGCAGATCCGACGACAACTGCAAGCCCAGGGTGATCGGAGGTGGAGCGTATACGGACAACCTGGCCAGGAAACAGAGGAGGAAGAACGCGGCAGGACCGGTCATGGGAGCGCTTCTGGATGAACTGCTTGTTAGCAATACGCTCGCGGACCACGGCGGGTTTCAGCACAGAGGGGGTGAGGGTCTGTTGGGCAACCGGAATGGGAGGGCAGGTGACTCGGGACATGAGGCGTTGCGCCGGGGACCCCAGAACGTGGTCGCGGGGAATGTTACGGTGCTTCAGGAGAGCAAGGTAAATATCTAATTGAGAAAGGCGGCAACGTTCCAGCAACCCCTTAGCACTGCGGACAGCGCGCTCAGACAAGCCGTTGCTTTGAGGGTATTCAGGGCTGCTGGTGTAGTGCCGAAAGTTCCAACGGTCAGCAAAGTCTTTGAACTCAGCGCTGGTGAACTGGCTGCCGTTGTCTGACTGCAGGCTTGCAGGGGACCCAAAGGTGGCGAAGTGGCGGCGCAGCTTCTCAATGACGGCAGAGGATGAGAGAGAGGATAGCTGGTCGACCTCAAACCAGTTCGAGTAGGAATCGACAAGCACCAGGAAATGCTTGCCGTGCCATTCGAAAATGTCAGTCGCCAGCGCAGACCATGGCAGGTCTGGTGCGGGCTGCTGCAAAAGGGGCTGCCGCTGTTGTTGCGGGGCGAGACTGTTGCAGGTAGGGCATGACGACACCCTGTCCCGGAAGAAAGTGCCCATATCAGGCCAGTAAAACTGGCTCTGAGCGATGGAGAGAGTGGCCTCGGCCCCGGGATGGCCACGATGAGCAGGTTCAAAATACTGTTGCCGTAGAGCTTCAGGCACCACCACCTTGTGGCCCTTAACGATCACACCATCTCGCAGCACCAGCTCGTCACGGACTAGGAAGTAAGGCACTGCCGCGGCGGGTAGGGAAGAACGTCGTTCGGGCCAACCCCGCTAAATGACTGCAGCCAGCTGTTGGAGCGAAGCGTCAGCAGCAGTGTGTTTGACCAGAGAATTCAACTGGTTGGAAGGCACGAAGTTGACATTCAGCACTATCATATTGGACGCCTCGTAAGGGTGACGGGTGGTCGAAGCAAGGGGCGCCCGAGACAACGTGTCAGCGATGAACATGTCTTTGCCTTTACGATATACCACGGAGAAAGTAAAGCGCTGTAGCTGAAGCATCATCCGCTGGAGCCTGGAGGAGGCAGCGTGAATCGGCTTGCTGAGGATGGTGACCAGAGGCTAGTGGTCAGTTTCAATGGAAAACTCCGTGCCTAGGATATAGTCTTTAAACTTTGAACAGGCAAACACGACAGCCAGTAGCTCTTTCTCAATCTGGGCATAGAGCTGCTCGGCAGGAGTCATCGTGCGGGACGCGAAAGACACAGGCAGCTGTACCCCGTCGTGGATCTGCAAGCAGGCGGCGCCCAGGCCAAACTTGGAGGCATCACAGGTGATGACGATGGGTCGCTTGAGGTCGAAGTACTTCAGCGTCGGGGTGCTGATTAGCTTGGACTTGAGGACGTCAAAGGTATTCTGGTGCTGCGGGAACCAAGCCCAAGCAGTGTTCTTTTTCACCAGGTATCTCAGAGGAGCGCTCAATTCGCTCGTCAGGGATGAACTTCCCCAGGTAGTTAACCATGCCCAGGAAACGCTGGAGGCTCGGCACATCCTCAGGAGCAGGCATCTCGGAAATCTCGGCTGTCTTCTGTGGGTCGGGCTTCAGCCCGGACGCTGTAAAAACATGTCCCACGTAGGTGACCTCCGGGACGCGAAACCGGCACTTTTTCGGGTTGAGCTTTAGGTTGACCTCTCGAGCTCGATCCAGGACTAGCCGGAGGTTGTGGTCGTGCTGTGCGGCATCCTTTCCATACACCATGATGTCGTCAACAATGATAGCGCACTGGAGCCCCGTAACTACAATTAAAGGAACATGCACTAATCATCTACAATAAGTACTAGCCCAGATTGTGTCACTCCATCCGTACCATCAGAGTGTGTCCCTCCATCAGTACCCACCACAGTGTGTCCCTCCATCAGTACCACCACCGTGTCACTCCATCAGTAACACCACAGTGTGTCCCTCCATCAGTACCCACCACAGTGTGTCACTCCATCAGTACCACCACAGTGTGTCACTGCGTCAGTTCTGCCCCATTTGTATCCCTCCATCCGTACTATCCCACTGTTTGTAACTCCATCAGTGGGCGGAGAGAGGGCAGCCCAGAGAGGGGGAATAGAGAGCATAGGAGAGAGAGTATCACTTCAGAGAGAGTGACAGCAGTAACGATGGAGGGCAGAGAGAAAGAGAGGAGGGAGAGGTTTTGCAATCATGCGCCATTATATTTAGCTTTAGGACAATTCTGAAGCGGCAATGTTTCTGTTCTCCTGAGTGTCGTGAATCTTTGGGTCGTTCCTCCTCAGAGGTGATGAAGGCAGAGCATGTTATCCATTGTCTTTTTATAGATATGTATATAGCGCTGCAGAAACTGTGCACCTTATTCCCCCCCCCCCCCCCTTTTTGTCTTGTTTTTGCACTGAGTAGGAGCAGTTTTTAATTCACTGTACATGTGTATAGTGACAATAAAAGGCATTCTGATTCTGATTATTGTCCCATGGTACAGTCAGATCTATTCCAGGCAAGCGGGGAGTGAATGGTTCCCGGGGTCAGTCAGCGGGAGTGTGGGGTTGAGGTCACAGTCAGTGAAGCCGCGATCATATTGAGCGGTGAAGAGGAGTGGGGGTGGCATTTTAGTCCGAGGTGATGCGTTGAACTAATTCCTCAATCTGTGGACAAATGTCGCCCATTCCAGTCCACCTTCAAACTGGGCACCAGGAACCCTGAGAGGTACCCTGGAATTTTGCATTGCCTTGCTGAGTGAAACGGATTATAAATCAGACAAACAACATGCGGTGGAGAGTTGGATCTGATGGAGTTTGAAACAATATCCCCTTTGCTGGAACAATGCCTAATTTCGATGGTGGTATCCATCGCCACAATTCCCAGTCTTTGGAGTTTCTCAATCTATTCCCTGAATATATCACAACCTGTGTCAGCATGCATTTCACTCGGCTGATGTCATCTGTTTGTGAATCATTTCTAAATCTCTATTTTTAAACTCTGTTGAAACTTCACTGTCCCGGTGGAGACGGAGAATGGTATAAAATCTCAAGGAATGTTCTGTCCCAGCATTTCATTCCGAGACATTACCTGTAACTCACGGGGACACGTTGCTGGGCAGAGAACATGGGGGACAGTGAAAAACTGAATCAATTTTACAGAGTGGTGAAAATCCTGTACGTGAGAATTGCAGCCGTTGGAGTCCCTGGTAAGTGAGCAGAACAATTCAAATGTTATAACTCCATCCGTGTGTTAACTGGTGTTGACCTGATTCTCATCATGTTACAAGTTCCCAACTGATGATCGTTGTACAAGAATAGGTGAAGAATATCAATCCCCTGAGTGAAATATTTGTGAATTAACGCTGCTGTGACTTGCCTTATTTTCAGACAGCTGAAACGAAGCCTCTTTTTATCTCACTGCTGCCGGCCGGAAACCACTACAATGTTGTTCTTGCCTTCAGTGGCACCTTGCCCAGAGTTGTCCCAGTGCTCGGGACAGGCAGCAGGCAGCTCTCTGGGACGGTGTGACTGGGAGAGAGGGGTTCACATTGTGAAGTTCACTGTGAATGAGTTATTGATCAGAGTGAACAGCCGCTCATGTGGACACTCTGTCTCACTATGGAGTCTGTCTGTCACAGTCGGATTCCACCCACAGCCTGTTGGTCAATCATCTGATCCATCTCCTGGACCAGTGGCCCCGGAACTACCGGCGTGTGTGTGTGTGTGTGTGTGTGTGTGTGTGTGTGTGTGTGTGTGTGTGTGTGTGTGTGTGTGTGTGTGTGTGTGTGTGTGTGTGTGTGTGTGTCTGTGTGTGTGTGTGTGTGTGTGTGTGTGTGTGTGTGTGTGTGTGTGTGTGTGTGTGTGTGTGTGTTGTTACTGAACTGAACTCACTGTGGGATGAATCCATTAACGGAGCCACACTGCTGCTGGATTCCATGTTGTCCCTGCCTTCCCTCTGGAAGCCGCCTCCTCCCCATCAGATGCCGAGTTGCCAGAGCCCTGGTTAAACGCGGGCGGCCGCTAACCGTTTAGTCTGTGAAAGCGGCCCCATCACAGATTGTGAGCAGCAGCAGGGTTCACTATAGAAAGGACCATTGCGCCTATTGTAGTGGGTGGCTGCTCGTTCCTTCCCCGCCCTTTTCCCCGCCCGCCCGTCGCCTTATCTCTCCTCCCCTGAAGCAGGCAGGCAGGTCGGGCACAGTCGGAGCCGGCTCATACATTGTTAAACTTGCAGCAGCCGCGCACCGTCTCTAACAATCCGCATCTTGAGCTAAGAGTCGATCCGGTGTTCAGCCGTGGAGACCGTGTTGTGTAAATGCCCAGTGTCCGTTCCCTTGTCTTTCCGCAGTGAATTTAGTGGCGATTGTGTTCCTGTCCCGGGGAAAGTGCGGCCTCTCCACCTACACCACTCGCTACCTGGTGGCCATGGCAGCGGCCGACCTACTGGTCGTGATCACCGAGGTCATTTTGAATCGGCTCCGATATCATTACTTTTATTGGAGTTTCCTGTCCCTCATCCCTGTGTGTAGTGTTATCGTTGTACTGAAGTATGCAGCCACAGACTGTTCTGTCTG
>CAUPSL010000336.1:0-2500 GCA_963514005.1 Raja brachyura
CATGATTTTGTACACCTGTATAAGATGTGTGGAAAAGTCCCTCAGAGCGCTGAACCGACCCGTGAATGGACATCTTGACCAGGGGCCACAGCCCCTCACAGACTCCGTGTACACGGGGTCACGATCTCTTGCTGGCCGCGACCCACAGGCCGACATTCTCCACTCGACCTCCCCGATGTGAAGGGGGAGGATTCTTAGGGGGTTGGACAGGCTGGATGCAAGAAGATTGTTCCCGATGTTGGGGAAGTCCAGGACAAGGGGTCACAGCTTAAGGATAAGGGGGAAATCTTTTAGAACCGAGATGAGAAAAACATTTTTCCAGTGGTAAATCTGTGGAACTCTCTGCCACAGAAGGTAGTTGAGGCCAGTTCATTGGCTGTATTTAAGAGGGAGTTAGATGTGGCCCTTGTGGCTAAAGGGATCAGGGGGTATGGAGAGAAGGCAGGTACAGGATACTGAGTTGGATGATCAGCCATGATCATATTGAATGGCGGTGCAGGCTCGAAGGGCCGAAAGATCTCTACTCCTGCACCTGTTGTCTATTGTCGGGTGGAGACACGGAACTCCAGGGCAAGGAAGTGCAGGAGCGTTACAAACGGCATTCCGGAAAGGCCGGGGGGGGGGGGAGTGTGTCGCGGGTCGATGTGTGGGGGGGGGGGGGGGGGGGGGAGTGGGAGAGGGAAACTCACTTCATTAACACGCCCACAACGCTTCAGTTTCAGCCGCGGCTGGGTCCAACCTCGTCCAGTTGCCGTGCGGACATTACGCGGACGTTCCCCGGCTGAGGGAGTTAATCCAGCGCTCCCTGGAGAAGGTGGGTCAGTTTTGCTTATTGTCCCGTGTACCGAGGTACAGTGGAAAGCCTCCTTGCTGCGAGCTATCCCGTCAGCGGGAAGACGACACGCGATTACAATCGAGCCGTCCACAGTGTACAGATACAGGACAAAGGGAATTACGTTTAGTGCAAGGTAAAGCCCGATTAAAGATAGACCGAGGGTCTCCAATGAGGTGGATGGGAGGTCAGGACCGCTCTCTAGTTGGTGAGAGGACGGTTCAGTTGCCTGATAACAGCCTTTATAACAAGAGGAATCGAATATAGGAGCAAAGAGGTCCTTCTGCAGTTGACCATGGCCCTAGTGAGACCACACCTGGAGTATTGTGTGCAGTTTTGGTCCCCTAATTTGAGGAAGGACATTCTTGCTATTGAGGGAGCCCAGCGTAGGTTCACCAGGTTAATTCCCGGGATGGCGGGACTGTCATACGCTGAGAGAATGGAGCAGCTGGGCTTGTACACTCTGGAGTTTAGAAGGATGAGAGGGGATCTCATTGAAACAGATAAGATTGTTAAGGGCTTGGACACGCTAGAGGCAGGAAACATGTTCCCGATGTTGGGGGAGTCCAGAACCAGGGGCCACACACACAGTTTAAGAATAAGGGGTCGGCCATTTAGAACGGAGATGAGGAAACACTTTTTCTCACAGAGAGTAGCGAGTCTGTGGAATTCTCTGCCTCAGAGGGCGGTGGAGGCCGGTTCTCTGGATGCTTTCAAGAGAGAGCTAGATAGGGCTCTTAAAGATAGTGGAGTCAGGGGATATGGGGAGAAGGCGGGAATGGGGGTACTGATTGGGGATGATCAGCCGTGATCACATTGAATGGCGGTGCTGGCTCGAAGGGCCGAATGGCCTCTACTCCTGCACCTATTGTCTATAAAATGCTGGAGTAACTTCTCTCCAGAGATGCTGCCCGAGTTGCTCCAGCTTTGTGTCAGATGCAGCCGGTCGATCAACATCCCCTCTCCCCCCTTTCCTCCCCTCCCCCCTTCATCCCCCCATCTCTTCCCCTCTGCATCTCCCCCCCCCCCGCCCTGCCTTGCCCATCCCAACCCCGTCTCCCCCCGTGCTGTGTGTGTGTGTGTCTCCCCCTCACTCTCTCTCTCTCTCTGTCCCCGTGTGCAGGGTCTCCACTCCGTCCCGTGTTCGCTGTGTGACGGGGGTCGCGTCCCCTGGCAGATCCTGAGGGTCGTCGCTGGATTCACCCCCGACCTCCTCCCCCCCCTCGAGGAACGACTGTCTGTCTGCAGCTCCCACACCGGCACCCTCAACAAGGTGGGGGGGGGGGGAGAGAGAGGGGGAGGGAGAGGGGGGAGAGAGAGAGAGGGGGGGAGGGGAGAGAGAGGGGGGAGAGAGAGGGGGGAGAGAGAGGGAGAGAGAGGGGAGAGGGAGAGACAGAGAGAGAGAGAACGAGAGGGAGAGAGAGAACGAGAGAGAGAGAGGGGGAGAGATAGAGAGAGGGGGAGAGAGAAAGAGAGGGTGAGAGAGGAGGGAGGAACAAGTGAGACAGGACAGAGGGAGGGAGCTTCACTGTCTATCATATGGAGTATATGTGTGTGTGACTCTCTCCCTCTCCCTCTCTCCCACAGTGCCCGCTGTGTGGGCGTTTGGTTCAGCGCAGGTGGGACAAGGACCAGATGGTTGAGTGTCCGAGCTGCCCGGGTCGGTCC
>CAUPSL010000336.1:7500-30600 GCA_963514005.1 Raja brachyura
CTACCCGCTGCGCCAGCGTGCCGCCCCCGTCTGTGAGTGGATCACACGCAGACAAAAAGCTTTTCACCGCACCAGAGGGAGCGGGCGATCGATGGCCAGCAGGGACTCGGTGGGCCGAAGGGCCTGTTTCCACACTGTACCTCCAAAGAGAACTGAGGTCAGTCACAGAGTGATACAGCGCGGAAACAGGCCCTTCGGCCCAACTCGCCCACGCTGACCAACATGTCCCATCTACACTAGTCCCACCTGCCCGCATTTGGTCCATATCCCCCCAAACCTGTCCCATCCATGTACCTGTCTAAATGTTTCTTAAACATTGGGATGGTCCCAGCCTCCGGCAGCTCGTTCCATACACCCACCACCTTCTGTGTGGAAAGGTCACCCCTCAGATTCCTATTAAATCTTTTCCCCTTCACCTTGAACCTGTGTCCTCTGGTCCTCGATTCCCCTACTCTGGTCAAGAGACTCTACCCGATCTATTCCTCTCGTGATTTTATACACCTCTATAAGATCCCCACTCATCCTCCTGCGCTCCAAGGGATGGAGACCCAGCCAGCTCAACCTCTCCCTGTAGCTCACACCCTCAAGTCCCGGCAAATCTTCTCTGAACCCTTTCCAGCTCGACAACATCTTTCCCATAACACGGTTCCCAGAATATTCTAAACGTGGCCTCACCAACGTCTTGTACAACTGTGTTAAAGAAGGGACTGCAGATGCTGGAGAATCGAGGGCTACACAAAGAGCTGGAGATACTCAGCGGGTGCAGCAGCATCTAAGGAGCGAAGGAGATAGGCGACGTTTCGGGTCGAGACCCTTGTACAACTGCGACACGACCTCCCAACAATATGTGTAGGAAGGAACTGCAGGTGCTGGTTTAAACCGATGATAAACACAAAACGCTGGAGTAACTCAGTGGGACGGGCAGCGTCGCTGGAGAGAAGGAATGGGTGACGTTTTGGGTCGAGACCTTCTTCGGGCTGGTGGAACTGCGGATGCTGGGTGAGAAGACAATAGACCCATTGCTCCATTCTCTCACATTGAAGGGCCGAATGGCCTTCTCCTGCACCTATTGTCTATTGCCTAATTCTGCGCGTTTCCCCCTCAAGTGTTCGAATCACACAACAGCGCGGAAAGAGGCCCTTTGGCCCATCGAGTCCGGGCCGACCAGCGATCCCCGCACACTAACACAACCCTACACACACTAGGGACAATTTTTACATTTACACCAAGCCAATTAACCTGCAAACCTGCACGTCTTTTGAGTGTGGGAGGAAACCGAGGATCTCAATAGACAATGGACAACAGGCGCAGGAATAGAGGCCATTCGGCCCTTCAAGCCAGCACCGCCATTCAATGTGATCACGGCTGATCATCCCCAATCAGTACCCCGTTCCTGCCTTCTCCCCATATCCCCTGACTCCGCTATCTTTAAGAGCCCTATCTAGCTCTATAAACCGAAGATAGACACAAAATGCTGGAGTAACTCAGCGGGACGGGCAGCATCTCTGGGTGACATTTCGGGACGGGACCTTTCTTCACATTATTTTCTATTCTCAGTAGTTTTGAGGACAGTTGCCTTCGTGATATTTCCCCGAGTTTCTGCAGTGCGAGGGCTTGCGATGTTGGTCTTTGTACCTGGACTTCAGACATCAGCCTCTCTATGTCTCTCTGTGTCTCTCTGTGTCCCTGTGTCTCTGTGTCTGTGTCCCTGTCTCTCTGTGTCCCCGTGTCCCTGTGTCCGTGTCCCTGTGTCCGTGTCCCTGTGTCTCTGTGTCCCCGTGTCCCCGTGTCCCTGTGTCTCTGTGTCTCTGTGTCCCTGTGTCTCTGTGTCCCTGTGTCTCTGTGTATCTGTGTCCCTGTGTCCCTGTGTCTCTGTGTCTCTGTGTCCCTGTGTCCCTGTGTCTCTGTGTCCCTGTGTCTCTGTGTCCCTGTGTCTGTGTCCCTGTGTCTCTGTGTCTCTGTGTCCCTGTGTCTCTGTGTCCCTGTGTCCCTGTGTCTCTGTGTCCCTGTGTCTCTGTCTCTGTGTCCCTGTGTCTCTGTGTCCCTGTGTCTGTGTCCCTGTGTCTCTGTGACTCTGTGTCCCTGTGTCCCTGTGTCCCTGTGTCCCTGTGTCCCTGTGACTCTGTGTTTCTGTGTCCCTGTGACTCTGTGTTTCTGTGTCTGTGTCTCTGTGTCTCTGTGTCCCTGTGTCCCTGTGTCCCTGTGTCTCTGTGTCTCTGTGTCCCTGTGTCTCTGTGTCTCTGTGTCCCTGTGTCTCTGTGTCCCTGTGTCTCTGTGTCTCTGTGTCTCTGTGTCACTGTGACTCTGTGTCCCTGTGTCCCTGTGTCTCTGTGTCTCTGTGTCCCTGTGACTCTGTGCCTCTGTGTCACTGTGACTCTGTGTCCCTGTGTCTCTGTGTCTCTGTGTCCCTGTGTCTCTGTGACTCTGTGCCTCTGTGTCCCTGTGTCTCTGCGACTCTGTGTCCCTGTGTCTCTGTGTTTCTGTGTCCCTGTGTCTCTGTGTCTCTGTGTCCCTGTGTCTCTGTGTCCCTGAGTCTCTGTATTTCTGTGACTCTGTGCCTCTGTGTCCCTGTGTCTCTGTGACTCTGTGTCCCTGTGTTTCTGTGTCCCTGTGTCTCTGTGTCTCTGTGTCCCTGTGTCTCTGTGTCCCTGAGTCTCTGTATTTCTGTGACTCTGTGCCTCTGTGTCTCTGTGTCACTGTGACTCTGTGTCCCTGTGTCTCTGTGACTCTGTGTCCCTGTGTTTCTGTGTCTCTGTGTCTCTGTGTCCCTGAGTCTCTGTATTTCTGTGACTCTGTGCCTCTGTGACTCTGTGTCCCTGTGTCTCTGTGACTCTGTGTCCCTGTGTTTCTGTGTCCCTGTGTCTCTGTGTCCCTGTGTCTCTGTGTCCCTGAGTCTCTGTATTTCTGTGACTCTGTGCCTCTGTGACTCTGTGTCCCTGTGTCTCTGTGACTCTGTGTCCCTGTGTTTCTGTGTCCCTGTGTCTCTGTGTCCCTGTGTCTCTGTGTCCCTGAGTCTCTGTATTTCTGTGACTCTGTGCCTCTGTGTCACTGTGACTCTGTGTCCCTGTGTTTCTGTGTCCCTGTGTCTCTGTGTCTCTGTGTCCCTGTGTCTCTGTGACTCTGTGTCCCTGTGTTTCTGTGTCCCTGTGTCTCTGTGTCTCTGTGTCCCTGTGTCTCTGTGTCCCTGAGTCTCTGTATTTCTGTGACTCTGTGTCTCTGTGACTCTGTGTCTCTGTGACTCTGTGTTTCTGTGTCTCTGTGTCTCTGTGTCCCTGTGTCTCTGTGTCTCTGTGTCCCTGTGTCTCTGTGACTCTGTGTCCCTGTGTCTCTGTGTCCCTGTGTCTCTGTGTCCCTGAGTCTCTGTATTTCTGTGACTCTGTGCCTCTGTGTCCCTGTGTCTCTGTGACTCTGTGTCCCTGTGTCTCTGTGTCCCTGAGTCTCTGTATTTCTGTGACTCTGTGCCTCTGTGTCTCTGTGTCACTGTGACTCTGTGTCCCTGTGTCTCTGTGACTCTGTGTTTCTGTGTCCCTGTGTCTCTGTGACTCTGTGTCCCTGTGTCTCTGTGTCCCTGAGTCTCTGTATTTCTGTGACTCTGTGCCTCTGTGTCTCTGTGTCACTGTGACTCTGTGTCCCTGTGTCTCTGTGACTCTGTGTTTCTGTGTCCCTGTGTCTCTGTGTCTCTGTGTCCCTGTGTCTCTGTGTCCCTGTGTCTCTGTGTCCCTGAGTCTCTGTATTTCTGTGACCCTGTGTCTCTGTGACTCTGTGTCCCTGTGTCACTGTGACTCTGTGTCTCTGTGTCCCTGTGTCTCTGTGTCTCTACGTCTCTGTGTCCCTGTGTCTCTGTGACTCTGTGTCTCTGTGTCACAGACACACATTAATCTTCTCGGGATGGTGGTGGGGGGGGGGGGGGTGCATTGAGGGGCGAATTTCTCAGGGAGTGGGGACTTCCCCATGGAAACTGCTTCCTCCTGAGTTTGACGTCAGGATAGAGGAGGCATAAAGGGGCCGTTTGCTGGCGAGGGCCGGAGACAGAGTGAGCAGAGCGTTTAGAGTCGGTCAGCACTGGACGCGAGTGGCCACGATCCGACCCACACAAACCCACCCGTGTCTCTTGCCCGGACGGACACAGCAGCAGCCATGATGGTCAGTGCGGTCAGCTTCGCCACCGTGTCCCTGGCGTGCTTGGTGATGGTCAGCGCCAGACCCAGCGGTCATCACCGTGACCAGGTGAGTCCATCCTTCCATCTTGTCCAACAGGTGCAGGAGGAGGCCATTCGGCCCTTAGAGCCAGCACCGCCATTCAGTGTGATAATAGACAATAGACAATAGGTGCAGGAGTAGAGGCCATTCGGCCCTTCGTACCGGCTGCATCCGACACAAAGCTGGAGCAACTCGGGCAGCATCTCTGGAGAGAAGTTACTCCAGCATTTTATAGACAATAGGTGCAGGAGTAGAGGCCATTCGGCCCTTCGAGCCAGCACCGCCATTCAATGCAATCACGGCTGATCATCCCCAATCAGTTCCCCGTTCCTGCCTTCTCCCCATATCCCCTGACTCCACTATCTTTACGACACCTATCTAGCTCTCTCTTGAAAGCATCCAGAGAACCGGCCTCCACCGCCCTCTGAGGCAGAGAATTCCACAGACTCGCCACTCTCTGTAAGAAAAAGTGTTTCCTCGTCTCCGTTCTAAATGGCCGACCCCTTATTCTTAAACTGTGTGTGTGGCCCCTGGTTCTGGACTCCCCCAACATCGGGAACATGTTTCCTGCCTCTAGCGTGTCCAAGCCCTTAACAATCTCAAGTCTGAAGAAGGGTCTCAACCCGAAACGTCGCCTATCTCCTTCGCTCCTTAGATGCTGTTGCACCCGCTGAATTTCTCCAGCCTTTTGTGTAACCCTTAACAATCTTATATGTTTCCGGGCGGCTGATCATCCCTAATCAGTACCCCTGTCCCATCAGACCCATCCCATTCCCCATCATCAAGGGCCAGTCTCACACTGGTCACCCCCTCTTCTCCCCTCCACCATCGGGCAAGAGGTACAGAAGTGTGAAAACGAACGCACGCACACACCTCCAGATTCAGGAACAGTTTCTTCCCGGCAACTGAACCGTCCTCTCACCAACTAGAGAGCGGTCCTGACCTCCTATCCACCTCATTGGAGACCATCGGACTATCTTTAATCAGACTTTACCTTGCACTAAACGTAATTCCCTTTCTCCTGTATCCGTACACTGTGGACGGCTCGATTGTGATCACTGACTGGATGGCAGGCAGCAAGAAAGGTTTGTCTGTACCTCAGTACGTGGGACCGCAAACTCTACTGAATTGTTGATGCATTTAAAGTGGATTTTCCTCACCTCCAAAGAGGCTGCCCGACCCACTGAGTTACTCCAGCATCTTGCATCGATCTCCAGTCAACCCGTTCCCCCAGTGATAGTGAGCCCAGTCTGTGGAGTTTAGAAGGATGAGAGGGGATCTCATTGAAACATATAAGATTGTTAAGGGCTTGTACACTCTGGAGTTTAGAAGGATGAGAGGGGATCTCATTGAAACATTTAAGATTATTAAGGGCTTGTACACTCTGGAGTTTAGAAGGATGAGAGGGGATCTCATTGAAACATATAAGATTGTTAAGGGCTTGTACACTCTGGAGTTTAAAAGGATGAGAGGGGATCTCATTGATACATATAAGATTATTAAGGGCTTGGACACGCTAGAGGCAGGAAACATGTTTCCGATGTTGGGGGAGTCCAGAACCAGGGGCCACACACACAGTTTGAGAATAAGGGGTAAGCCATTTAGAACGGAGACGAGGAAACACTTTTTCTCACAGAGAGTGGTGAGTCTGTGGAATTCTCTGCCTCAGAGGGCGGTGGAGGCCGGTTCTCTGGATGCTTTCAGGAGAGAGCTAGATAGGGCTCTTAAAGATAGCGGAGTCAGGGGATATGGGGAGAAGGCAGGAACGGGGTACTGATTGTGGATGATCAGCCATGATCACATTGAATGGCGGTGGTGGCTCGAAGGGCCGAATGGCCTCCTCCTGCACCTATTGTCTATAGGGGGAGTTGCACGTGAAGGTCACTGGGTCAAAGGGCTTGACGTACGGAGCCGCTCAATCCATCTGGAGGACATCCGTAACTTCCGGTATATTATTAATGCAAGAAACGCGCACTTTCCTACCTGTTAAAAACCGCCAAAATGTTGAATTTTTGCGCTGTAAAAAATTGTGGAAGTCGGGGTAAGCGTGAGAGACACGTACCCAACTTCAGAATTCCAAAAATGAGGAGAGATGACGGTAAAGAGGAGCGAGAGCTGAAGGGACAACAACAGCTAAAGTGCTTGGCGAACATTGGCCGTGCAGATATCGGAATTGAAAATATTGGGAATTAGTGTGTTTGCTCACTGCATTTCATCAACAGTAAGGCATCATTTGTGGTTTTTCTTGATTCCTTTGCTATCTAAAAAAGTCTCCGAAGTGATAAATCTGGCTGTAAATTTTGTTTCCTTTTGTATGTAAAAACCCACTTGAGAACCATGAGCAATTAAAAAAAAATTAAAATTAAATTTAAATTAAAAAAATTAAAATTAAAAATTAAATTTAGATTTAAAAATTAAAATTTAATTTAGATTTTAAAATTTAAAATTAAATTTAGATTTAAAAATTAAAATTAAATTTATATTTAAAAATTAAAATTTAAAATTAAATTTAGATTATAAAATTAAATTTAGATTTTAAAATTAAAATTAAAAATTAAATTTAGACTATAAAATTAAAATTTAAAATTAAGTTTAGATTATAAAATTAAAATTTAAAATTAAATTTAGATTATAAAATTAAAATATAAAATTAAATTTAGATTTTTAAATTAAAATTTAAAATTAAATTTAGATTTTAAAATTAAAATTTAAAATTAAATTTAGATTTTTAAATTAAAATTTAAAATTAAATTTAGATTTTAAAATTTAAAATTAAATTTAGATATAAAAATTAAACTTTAGATATAAAAATTAAACTTTAAAATTAAATTTAGATTTTAAAATTTAAAATTAAATTTAGATATAAAAATTAAACTTTAAAATTAAATTTAGATTTTAAAATTAAAATTTAAAATTAAATTTAGATTTTAAAACTAAAATTAAAATTAAATTTAGATTTTAAAACTAAAATTAAAATTAAATTTAGATTTTAAAACTAAAATTTTAAATTAAATTTAGATTTTAAAATTTTACAGCCAGATTTATCACTTCTGAAACTTTTTAGGAATCAAGAAAAAACACAAATAACGCCTTTGTTGATGAAATGCAGTGAGCAAACGGCCAATATTCGCCAAGCACTTTGGCTGTTGTTGTCCCTTCAGCTCTCGCTTCTATCTACCATCATCTCTCCTCATTTTTCTGAATTCTGAAGTAGGATAAATGTCTCTCACGCTTATCCCGATTTCCATAACTATTTTCAGCGCAAAAATTGACCATTTCGTCGGGTTTTAACTGGCCCGCTCCGCTGGAAACCGCTTATCTGCAGTTCATCGCGTGTACTCCACTTGGCTTAGCGTAGCGTAGCAACAGTACGGGTCATGGGTCCTGAGCCGACTGCCGTGAAACCTCCCTATAGAAGTGTATAACAGGGAAATAGATAGGGTGAATGCAGTCTTTTACCCAGGATTGGGGAATCAAGAACCTGACGACATTGGTTTAAGGTGAGAGAGGAAAGGTTTAATAGGAACCCGAGGGGCAACTTTTAAACAGAGAGTCATCACCGTATGTAGGTATGTTACAAAACTTACCTTTACCGGCGCTGCACTTCTGCCGCTCCCCGTGTGCGCGACTTTCGCGCCTTGCAGAGGGGAGCGGGCTTAAAGTGCCGTTTTTCCACAGGCAGGACAAATCGATGAATGTCGGGCGATTTGGTTGCTGAAGAAAAATCGCTCCGACATTTCATCAATGGTGGTATTTTTAAATTACTCTAGATTATTTATTAACTAGAGTAATTTAAAAATCACCTTCAAAAGCCGTGACCGCAGACAACCGGAAGCATTTTGCGTAGGGAAGAAAAAAAGGTAAATAGTTTATTTTTATATTAAAAGTTGGTTTTTCGGGAGGCATTAATAATATTTTTATGTTGCGAAATGGGTTCCCCAAAAAATGTATGAACCCCCAGTATTTTTCCCCCCCGACTTCACTGCTAACCGCAACGTTCCAATCCACCGCATTCCACTAAAACCCACTCGCTAGTTGATTTAAATGGCCATTAATTTACAGGCATAAAACTCCTTCCATTTGGCCCAGAAATTCATGAAAATTAGATTTAAAAATTATGTTATATTGTGGATTATTGTGTGAATGTTATTTGGACACTTAGGCAATTTTAAAAAAGTTTATCTTTTCTTAAGAAATTGATAGATGTTTAGATCTACTCATTGAATTTTGTAATTAGCTACAATTAGATAACTAACTAATTATATGCTTTAATTT
Source organism: Raja brachyura (assembly GCA_963514005.1). The sequence continues at coordinate 15,976 of CAUPSL010000336.1, forward strand.
CAGGTCGTCCAAGTAAGATTGTTTAATATTTGTTTCAGAATGCTTCAATCTATAATAACTGAAAATTTCATTGAGTTCTCTTAATTTTTAAGAATGTTATGGACATTTAACTTTTCCAGATCACAGCTTTTGAGTTAAGTCAATTGAAAGGCAATGGGAAGCAAGATGCTCATTTCCGAGTATGAAAATGGCCATAACTTTCTTAATACTGAAGATATGAAAGTAAATTAGGTGTCAAATTAAACTTCTTTTTATGCTTTATCTGATGGGATAAATTGCAGACTTGATTTTTTAAATCTCAAAATTTTGTAACATTGCTACCGTATGGTGAAGGTGTGAGGACAGTGAGAGCGTGGCGATAGGGGTCTCCTGGCAGTAAAGTGACAAACATCCAGTTGCATACACGCGTATGTGTGGACGTACATGATCCATACCCATGCAGAACATGAGGCGCTGCTCCTGCAGTTTCCATGTGGCCTCACCCTGCCAACTGACTGAGGCGGCCCAGGAATGAATGGTTGGTGTGGGATAGGGAGTGGAACCAATATTATAGATGGATGACTTCCAACAACAATACCCGGTTCTAATACAGGTAGAGAAAGCGAATTGTCATCAGCTGTCGACTTACTAGAAGGCCGGGCTGAACACGACGTCCTGTCCCTCACGATGACACAACATGCTGGAGTAACTCAGCGGGGTCAGGCAGCATCTCTGGAGAGAAGGAATGGGCGACGATTCGGGTCGAGACCTTTCTTCAGACATTCTACATCTGAGGAACGGTCCCGACCCAAAACATCACCCATTCCTTCTCTCCAGAGACGCTGCCTGGCCCCGCTGAGTTACTCCAGCATCTGCAGTCCCCAGTTCCTACACAGAGGCGACAGTGAGCACGAAACCAACGAGTGCGCTTCCCTTGGTCTCGTCACCAACCAACGTCCGCAAAATGGCGGCGGCCATGGACGGTTGGCTTGGCGCCTTCCTCTCTGATGGACAGCTCCACCGACCAATCGGATCGACGCGCTGTCCTTCTGGTCACGGGGTCACGCACCAATCAGAGACACGATGCGGAGAGGGGGCGGGTCCGCCTGCATTGCTGACCAATGGGAGAGAAGCAGGGGCGGGACATCGGCTCTGCGCGCCTTTTTTCCTGCCGCGCGGGAGCGGCCGCCACTCCGCCGCCGCCGCCATTTTGTAAGGCGACGAGTCGGGGAGTCATCGAGTCACACAGCCAGCGTGGAAAAAAACAGGCCGCTCGGCCCAACTTGCCAATACTGGCCACCATGTCCCAGACACACTATAGTCCCCACCTGCCCACGTTCGGCCTCCACTCCAGTCTAGAAGGGGGGACGGACCTCATTAAAACTAACCGAACAGTAAAAGGCCTGGACGGAGAGGATGTTTTTACTGGTGGGAGAGTCTAGGACTAGAGGGCACAGCCTCAGAAGTAAAGGACGTTCCTCCAGGAAACAGATCAGGAATTTCTTCTGTCAGAGGGTGGTGAATCTGTGGAATTCATTGCCACAGAAAGCTGTGGAGACAATGTATATATTTAAGGCAGATAGATTAGCAATGTTACAACATTTTGAGATTTTAAAAAACAAGTCTGCAATTTATCCCATCAGATAAAGCATAAAAAGAAGTTTAATTTGACACCTAATCCACTTTCATATCTTCAGTATTAAAAAAGTTATTACCATTTTCCTACTCATCTTAGCATCTTGTTCCCCATTGCCTTTCCATTGACTTAACTCAAAAGCTGTGATCCAGAACAGTCAAAAGCCCATGACTTTCTTAAAAATTAAGAGAACTCAATGAAATTTTCAGTTATTATAGATTGAAGCATTCTGAAACAAATATTAAACAATCTTACTTGGATGACCTGAAATTAAAGCATATAATTAGCTAGTTATCTAATTGCCGATGCAGTATAATGTGGATAAATGTGAGGTTATCCACTTTGGTGGCAAAAACAGGAAAGCAGACTATTATCTAAATGGAGACCGATTAGGAAAAGGGGAGATGCAGCGCGACCTGGGTGTCATGGTACACCAGTCATTGAAAGTAGGCATGCAGGTGCAGCAGGCAGTGAAGAAAGCCAATGGTATGTTAGCTTTCATAGCAAAAGGATTTGAGTATAGGAGCAGGGAGGTTCTACTTCAGTTGTACAGGGTCTTGGTGAGGCCACACCTGGAGTATTGCGTACAGTTCTGGTCTCCAAATCTGAGGAAGGACATTATTGCCATAGAGGGAGTGCAGAGAAGGTTCACCAGACTGATTCCTGGGATGTCAGGACTGTCTTATGAAGAAAGACTGGATAGACTCGGTTTATACTCTCTAGAATTTAGGAGATTGAGAGGCGATCTTATAGAAACTTACAAAATTCTTAAGGGGTTGGACAGGCTAGATGCAGGAAGATTGTTCCCGATGTTGGGGAGGTCCAGGACAAGGGGTCACAGCTTAAGGATAAGGGGGAAATCCTTCAGGACCGAGATGAGAAGGACTTTTTTCACACAGAGAGTGGTGGGTCTCTGGAACTCTCTGCCACAGAGGGTAGTTGAGGCCAGTTCATTGGCTATATTTAAGAGGGAGTTAGATGTGGCCCTTGTGGCTAAAGGGATCAGAGGGTATGGAGAGAAGGCAGGTACGGGATACTGAGTTGGATGATCAGCCATGATCATATTGAATGGCGGTGCAGGCTCGAAGGGCCGAATGGCCTACTCCTGCACCTAATTTCTATGTTTCTATGTTTCTATGTCTTAATGATCTCCCATCTGTGTGTGTGTGTGTGCGTGTGGGATAGTGTTAGTGTGCGAGTGTGTGTGTGTATGTGAGTGCGTGCGTGTGTGTGTGTGCGTGCGTGTGTGTGTGAGTGTGTGAGTGTGTGTGTGTGTGTGGGATAGTGTTAGTGTGTGTTAGTGTGTGTGTGTGTGTGTGTGAGTGTGTGTGTGTATGTGAGTGCGTGCGTGTGTGTGTGTGCGTGCGTGTGTGTGTGAGTGTGTGAGTGTGTGTGTGGGATAGTGTTAGTGTGTGTTAGTGTGTGAGTGTGTGAGTGTGTGTTGTGTGTGTGAGTGTGTGTGTGTGAGTGTGTGTGTGTGTGTGTTGTGTGTGTGAGTGTGTGTGTGAGTGTGTGTGTGTGTGTCGGATAGTGTTAGTGTGTGTGAGTGTGAGTGGGTGTGTGTGTGTGAGTGCGTGTGAGTGTGAGCGCGTGAGTGTGTGTGTGTGTGTGTGTTGTGTGTGTGAGTGCGTGTGAGTGTGCGTGAGTGTGTGTGTGTGTGTGTGTTGTGTGTGTGAGTGTGTGCTGTGTGCATACACTAACCCAGCTGACCACTGCCCAGTGACCACTGTCCACTCTCTCCCTGCAGCCGTTGGCCGGCCAGCCTGAGCTGGATGCGCGGGGGCTTCGGGCTCCGGAGCCGCTGCTGGACACCGCCGCTGCTGCTGCTTCAGCCACACACACGGACACGGACACGGACACGCAGGCGCAGCGAGCCTGGGACAAGTTCATCCACTTCGTCCACAAACAGAAACCTCCCAAGGGCCGGAGCCGCAAAGGACCCACAAAGGGCTGCTTCAGGATGAGGATGGATCGTATCGGCTCCATGAGCAAACTGGGATGCTGAGACCCCCAGGTCAGTGACTCCCCACTCCCTGAGAAATTTGCCCCTCCACACCCCTCCCCCCCCCCCCCACACACACACACACACCATCCCGAGAAGATTAATGTGTGTCTGTGACATGGAGACACAGAGACACAGGGACACAGGGACACAGAAACACAGGGACACAGGGACACAGACACAGGGACACAGGGACACAGGGACACAGGGACACAGAGACACAGAAACACAGGGACACAGGGACACAGACACAGGGACACAGGGACACAGGGACACAGGGACACAGAGACACAGAGACACAGGGACACAGGGACACAGGGACACAGAGACACAGGGACACAGGGACACAGAGACACAGGGACACAGGGACACAGGGACACAGGGACACAGGGACACAGAGACACAGAGACACAGAGACACAGACACAGAGACACAGAGACACAGGGACACAGAGACACAGAGACACAGGGACACAGGGACACAGGGACACAGGGACACAGAGACACAGGGACACAGGGACACAGGGACACAGAGACACAGGGACACAGGGACACAGAGACACAGGGACACAGGGACACAGGGACACAGGGACACAGGGACACAGACACAGGGACACAGGGACACAGGGACACAGGGACACAGAGACACAGGGACACAGGGACACAGGGACACAGAGACACAGACACAGAGACACAGAAACAGAGACAGAGACACAGGAACACAGGGACACAGAGACACAGGGACACAGGGACACAGAGACACAGGGACACAGGGACACAGAGACACAGAGACACAGACACAGGGACACAGAAACAGAGACAGAGACACAGGGACACAGAGACACAGAGACATGGAGACACAGAGACACAGGGACACAGAGACACAGAGACACAGACACAGGGACACAGAAACAGAGACAGAGACACAGGGACACAGAGACACAGAAACACAGGGACACAGGCACACAGAGACACAGACACAGAGACACAGACACAGAGACACAGACACAGAGACAGAGACACAGGGACACAGAGACACAGAGACACAGGGACACAGGGACACAGGGACACAGAGACACAGAGACACAGAGACACAGAGACACAGGGACACAGAGACACAGAGACACAGAGACACAGGGACACAGGGACACAGAGACACAGAGACACAGAGACACAGAGACACAGGGACACAGAGACACAGAGACACAGGGACACAAGGACACAGAGACACAGACACAGAGACACAGAAACAGAGACAGAGACACAGGGACACAGGGACACAGAGACACAGAGACACAGAGACACAGAGACACAGGGACACAGGGACACAGAGACACAGAGACACAGGGACACAAGGACACAGAGACACAGACACAGAGACACAGAAACAGAGACAGAGACACAGGGACACAGAGACACAGGGACACAGGGACACAGGGACACAGAGACACAAAGACACAGAGACACAGAGACACAGGGACACAGGGACACAGAGACACAGGGACACAGAGACACAGAGACACAGAGACACAGGGACACAGGGACACAGGGACACAGACACAGAGACACAGGGACACAGAGTCACAGGGACACAGAGTCACAGAGACACAGAGTCACAGAGACACAGGGACACAGAGACACAGGGACAGAGACACAGGGACACAGAGTCACAGGGACAGAGACACAGGGACACAGGGACACAGGGACACAGAGACACAGGGACACAGGGACACAGGGACACAGGGACACAGGGACACAGAGACACAGAGACACAGACACAGAGACACAGAGACACAGGGACACAGAGACACAGAGACACAGGGACACAGGGACACAGGGACACAGGGACACAGAGACACAGGGACACAGGGACACAGGGACACAGAGACACAGGGACACAGGGACACAGAGACACAGGGACACAGGGACACAGGGACACAGACACAGGGACACAGGGACACAGGGACACAGGGACACAGAGACACAGGGACACAGGGACACAGGGACACAGAGACACAGACACAGAGACACAGAAACAGAGACAGAGACACAGGAACACAGGGACACAGAGACACAGGGACACAGGGACACAGAGACACAGGGACACAGGGACACAGAGACACAGAGACACAGACACAGGGACACAGAAACAGAGACAGAGACACAGGGACACAGAGACACAGAGACATGGAGACACAGAGACACAGGGACACAGAGACACAGACACAGGGACACAGAAACAGAGACAGAGACACAGGGACACAGAGACACAGAAACACAGGGACACAGGCACACAGAGACACAGACACAGAGACACAGACACAGAGACACAGACACAGAGACAGAGACACAGGGACACAGAGACACAGAGACACAGGGACACAGGGACACAGGGACACAGAGACACAGAGACACAGAGACACAGGGACACAGAGACACAGAGACACAGAGACACAGGGACACAGGGACACAGAGACACAGAGACACAGAGACACAGAGACACAGGGACACAGAGACACAGAGACACAGGGACACAAGGACACAGAGACACAGACACAGAGACACAGAAACAGAGACAGAGACACAGGGACACAGGGACACAGAGACACAGAGACACAGAGACACAGAGACACAGGGACACAGGGACACAGAGACACAGAGACACAGGGACACAAGGACACAGAGACACAGACACAGAGACACAGAAACAGAGACAGAGACACAGGGACACAGAGACACAGGGACACAGGGACACAGGGACACAGAGACACAAAGACACAGAGACACAGAGACACAGGGACACAGGGACACAGAGACACAGGGACACAGAGACACAGAGACACAGAGACACAGGGACACAGGGACACAGGGACACAGACACAGAGACACAGGGACACAGAGTCACAGGGACACAGAGTCACAGAGACACAGAGTCACAGAGACACAGGGACACAGAGACACAGGGACAGAGACACAGGGACACAGAGTCACAGGGACAGAGACACAGGGACACAGAGTCACAGAGACACAGAGTCACAGAGACACAGAGACACAGGGACACAGGGACAGAGACACAGGGACACAGAGTCACAGAGACACAGAGACACAGAGACACAGAGTCACAGAGACACAGAGACACAGAGACACAGGGACAGAGACACAGAGACACAGGGACACAGAGACACAGAGACACAGAGACACAGAGTCACAGAGACACAGAGACACAGAGACACAGAGACACAGAGACACAGAGACACAGAGACACAGGGACAGAGACACAGGGACACAGAGTCACAGAGACACAGAGACACAGAGACACAGGGACAGAGACACAGGGACACAGAGTCACAGAGTCACAGAGACACAGGGACACAGGGACAGAGACACAGGGACACAGAGTCACAGAGACACAGGGACACAGGGACAGAGACACAGGGACACAGGGACAGAGACACAGACACAGAGACACAGGGACACAGAGACACAGGGACACAGAGTCACAGGGACACAGAGACACAGGGACACAGGGACACAGAGACACAGAGTCACAGGGACACAGAGACACAGGGACACAGAGTCACAGGGACACAGAGTCACAGATACACAGAGAAAGACACAGAGACACAGGGAGAGACACAGAGAGAGACACAGAGACACAGGGACACAGAGACGTAGAGACACAGAGAGACAGAGACACAGAGACACAGGGACACAGAGACGTAGAGACACAGAGAGACAGAGACACAGAGAGACAGAGAGACACGGAGTCGCAGAGACACAGGGGCACGGAGACACGGAGACACAGAGACACAGAGACACAGAGACACAGAGACACAGGGACACAGAGTCACAGATACACAGAGAAAGACACAGAGACACAGGGAGAGACACAGAGAGAGACACAGAGACACAGGGACACAGAGACACAGGGACACAGAGTCACAGATACACAGAGAAAGACACAGAGACACAGGGAGAGACACAGAGAGAGACACAGAGACACAGGGACACAGAGACGTAGAGACACAGAGAGACAGAGACACAGAGACACAGGGACACAGAGACGTAGAGACACAGAGAGACAGAGACACAGGGACACAGGGACACAGAGACGTAGAGACACAGAGAGACAGAGACACAGAGAGACAGAGAGACACGGAGTCGCAGAGACACAGGGGCACGGAGACACGGAGACACAGAGACACAGAGAGACAGTGTCACAGAGACACAGAGACACAGAGACACAGAGACACAGGGACACAGAGTCACAGATACACAGAGAAAGACACAGAGACACAGGGAGAGACACAGAGAGAGACACAGAGACACAGGGACACAGAGACACAGAGACACAGAGACACAGAGACAGAGAGACAGACACACAGAGAGACAGTGTCACAGAGACACAGAGACACAGAGACACAGAGACACAGAGACAGAGAGACAGAGACACAGAGAGACAGTGTCACAGAGACACAGAGACACAGAGACACAGGGACACAGAGACACAGAGACAGAGAGACAGAGACACAGAGAGACAGTGTCACAGAGACACAGAGACACAGAGACACAGAGACACAGAGACAGAGAGACAGAGACACAGAGAGACAGTGTCACAGAGACACAGAGACACAGAGACACAGAGACACAGGGACACAGAGACACAGAGACACAGATACAGAGAGACAGAGAGACAGAGACACAGAGACACAGACACAGAGACACAGAGAGAGACACAGAGAGACACACAGAGACACAGAGAGTTACACACACACAGACAGAGTCACAGAGACACAGATCCGCCACCATGGCATAGACAATAGGTGCAGGAGGAGGCCATTTGGCCCTTCCAGCCAGCACCACCATTCAATATGATCATGGCTGATCATCCACAATCAGTACCCTGTTCCTGCTTTTTCCCCCATATCCCTTGATTCCGTTAGCCCCAAGAGCTAAATCTAACTCTCTCTTGAAAACATCCAGTGAATTGGCCTCCACTGCCGTCTGTGGCAGAGAATTCCACAGATTCACAACTCTCTGGGTGGAAACGTTTTTCCTCATCTCAGTCCTAAATGGCCGACCCCTTATTCTTACACTGTGTGACCCCTGGTTCTGGACTCCCCCAACATCAGGGAACATTTTTCTTGCATCTAACCTGTCCAATTCATTATAATGTTATATGTTTCTATAAGATCCCCTCTCATCCTTCTAAAATCCAGTGAATACAAGTGCTGTTAGGCAGCATAAGGGCGGTCACAGTGGAGCAGCGGTAGAGTTGCTGCCTCACAGTGCTCACAGCACCGGAGACCTGGGTTCCATCCCAACTACGGGTGCTGTCTGTACAGAGTTTGTACGTTAGAAGATCGAGAGGGGATCTCATAGAAACGTACAAAATTCTTAAGGGGTTGGACAGGCTAGATGCAGGAAGATTGTTCCCGATGTTGGGGAGGTCCAGGACAAGGGGTCACAGTTTAAGGATAAGGGGAAATCCTTTAGGACCGAGATGAGAAGGACTTTTTTCACACAGAGAGTGGTGGGTCTCTGGAACTCTCTGCCACAGAGGGTAGTTGAGGCCAGTTCATTGGCTATATTTAAGAGGGAGTTAGATGTGGCCCTTGTGGCTAAAGGGATCAGGGTGTATGGAGAGAAGGCAGGTACTCGGCTTGTACTTGCTAGAATTTAGAAGATTGAGGAGGGATCTTATAGAAACTTACAAAATTCTTAAGGGGTTGGACAGGCTAGATGCAGGAAGATTGTTCCCGATGTTGGGGAGGTCCAGGACAAGGGGGTCACAGCTTAAGGACAAGGGGGAAATCCTTTAGGACCGAGATGAGAAGGACTTTTTTCACACAGAGAGTGGTGGGTCTCTGGAATTCTCTGCCACAGAGGGTAGTTGAGGCCAGTTCATTGGCTATATTTAAGAGGGAGTTAGATGTGGCCCTTGTGGCTAAAGGGATCAGGGTGTATGGAGAGAAGGCAGGTACTCGGCTTGTACTTGCTAGAATTTAGAAGATTGAGGAGGGATCTTATAGAAACTTACAAAATTCTTAAGGGGTTGGACAGGCTAGATGCAGGAAGATTGTTCCCGATGTTGGGGAAGTCCAGAACACGGGGTCACACAGTTTAAGGATAAGGGGGAAGTCTTTTAGGACCGAGATGAGGAAAACAGAGAGTGGTGAATCTGTGGAATTCTCTGCCACAGAAGGTAGAATTATAAATTATAAAAGGACTGGACAAGCTAGATGCAGGAAACATGTTCCCAATGTTGGGCGAGTCCAGAACCAGGGGCCACACACAGTCTTAGAATAAAGGGGCGGTCATTTAAGACTGAGGTGAGAAAAAACCTTTTCACCCAGAGAGTTGTGAATCTGTGGAATTCTCTGCCACAGAAGGTAGTTGAGGCCAGTTCATTGGCTGTATTTAAGAGGGAGTTAGATGTGGCCCTTGTGGCTAAAGGGATCAGGGGGTATGGAGAGAAGGCAGGTACAGGATACTGAGTTGGATGATCAGCCATGATCATATTGAATGGCGGTGCAGGCTGGAAGGGCTGAATGGCCTCTACTCCTGCGCCTATTGTCTATGTTTCTATGTTTAAGAATGTTTGTATAAGATCCCCTCCAGTGCCGCTGTATAAAACCGACATCTGCAGGTCCTCGTGTGGAACGTCCAACCTGAATAACGTTCCTATTTTCCCATCCCAGGACCAGGCCCCTCCCGAAGAAGATGAAGACTGGAATATCTTCCAATGTCCTTCAGTAGGAGCTGTCGGATCCAAGAAGACTCCTGGTGCCTCACCTGGCCCAGATCGACACGATGGAAATTAGAGGAGAATGTGTTTTGTTTGTCGTCTAGCTGGTCCCTCCTGGGTCAGCGCGGACTGCTGCCTGTTTTGTTATTTATGTACCAGCGCCCTCCACAATGTTTGGGACAAAGACCCAGCATTTATTTATTTGCCTCTCTACTCCACAATTTGTGATTTGTAATTGAAAAAAAATCCCATGTGGTTAAAGTGCACATTGTCAGATTTAATTAAAGGCCATTTCTATACATTTTGGTTTCACCATGTAGAGATTACAGCTGTGTTAGAAACACAGAAACATAGACAATAGGTGCAGGAGTAGAGGCCATTCGGCCCTTCCAGCCTGCACCGCCATTCAATATGATCATGGCTGATCATCCAACTCAGTATCCTGTACCTGCCTTCTCTCCATACCCCCTGATCCCTTTAGCCACAAGGGCCACATCTAACGCCCTCTTAAATATAGCCAACAAACTGGCCTCAACTACCTTCTGTGGGAGAGAATTCCACAGATTCACCACTCTCTGTTTTTCTCATCTCGGTCCTAAAAGACTTCCCCCTTATCCTTAAACTGTGTGACCCCTTGTCCTGGACCTCCCCAACATCGGGAACAATCTTCCTGCATCTAGCCTGTCCAACCCCTTAAGAATTTTGTAAGTTTCTATAAGATCCCCCCTCAATCTTCTAAATTCTAGCGAGTGTTTATACATAGTCCCCCACATTTCAGGGCACCATAATGTTTGGGACACAGCCATGTCATGTCAATGAAAGTGGGCATGTTTAGTATTTTGTTGCATATCCTTTGCATGCAATGACTGCTTGAAGTCTGCGATTCATGGACATCACCAGTTGCTGGGTGCGTTCTCTGGTGATGCTCTACCAGGCCGGTATTGCAGCCATCGTTAGCTCATGTATGTTTTGGGGGCTAGTCACCTTCAGTTTTCTCTGCAGCATTTAAAATCCATGCTCAATTGGGTTCAGATCTGGTGATTGACTTGGCCACTCAAGAATTGGGCATTTTTCAGCTTTGAAAAACACCTTTGTTGCTTTAGCAGTATGTTTGGGATCATTGTCTTTCTCTAGAATGGACCGCTGACCAATGAGTTTTGAGGCACTTGTTTGAACTTGAGCAGATAGGACGTGTCTATACACTTCAGAATTCATTATGCTGCTACCATCAACAGTTGTATCATCAATGAAGATAAGTGAGCCAGTACCTTCAGCAGCCATACATGCCCAGGCCATAACACCCCCACCACTGTGTTTCACAGATGAGGTGGAATGCTTTAGATCTTGGGCAGTTCCTCCTCTCCTCCATACTTTACTCTTGCCATCACTCTGATATACGTTCATCTTCGTCTCATCTGTCCACAAGATCTTTTCCCAGAACTGTGTGGTTGCCTATTTAAGTTCTTCTTGGCAAACTGTAACCCGGCCATCCTATTTCTGCGGTTAACCAGTGGTTTGCATCTTGCAGTGTAGCCTCTGTATTTCTGTTCATGAAGTCTTCTGCGGACAGTGGTCACTGGCAAATCCACACCTGACTCTTGAAGAGTGTTTCTGATCTGTCGGACAGGTGTTTGGGGATTTGTCTTTATTATAGAGAGAATTGTTCTGCCATCAGCTGTGGAGATCTTCCTTGGCCTGCCGGTCCCTTTGCGATTAGTAAGCTCACCAGTGCTCTCTTTCTTCTTAATGATGTTCCAAACTGTAGCTTAAAGGTTTGGCTGATGTCCCTAACAGTTTTATTCTCGTTTCTCAGTCTCATAATGGCTTCTTTGACTTTCATTGGCACAACTTTGGCCCTCGTGTTGATAAACAGCAATAAAAGTTTCCAAAGGTGAAGGAGAGACTGGAGGAAAGTCTAGGGGCTGAGATCTCTCTTGTACCTGCATGAAGGAGGCATTTAAACACACCTGAGCCATTACACACACCTGTGAAGCCAGGTGTCCCAAACATTATGGTGCCCTGAAATGGGGGGACTATGTATAAACACAGCTGTAGTTTCTACATGGTGAAACCTAAATGTATAAAATCGGCCTTTAATTAAATCTGACAATCTGCACTTTAACCACATGTTAGTTTTTCTATTACAAATCTCAAATTGTGGAGTGTAGAGGTTAATAAGTAAATGCTGGGTCTTTGTCCCAGACATTATTGCCGGCACTCTCACCTATATTTATGGCTATTTATATAAATTCTTGCAATCACTGTGCACAAATCTCCCGTCTCTCTGTGTGTGCGTGTGCGCGTGTGCGTGTGTGTGTGTGTGTGTGTGTGTGTGTGTGCGTGTGCATGTGTGTGTGAGTGCGTGTGTGTGTGTGTGTGTGTGTGTGTGCGCGCGCGTGTGTGTGCGTCTGAGTGTGCGTGCGTGTGCGTGCATGTGCGCATGTGTGTCTGTGTGTGTCTGTGTGTGTGTGTGTTTGTGTGCGTGTGCATGTGCGTGTGTGTGTGTGTCTGTGTGTGTGCGCGTTTGTGTGCGTGTGCGTGTGTGTGTATGTGTGTGTGTGTGTGTGTGTGTGTGTGTGTGCGCATGTGTGTGTGCGCGTGTGTGTGTGTGCGTGTGTGTGTGTGCGAATGTGTGTGTGTGTGCGCGCGTGTGTGTGTGTGCGTGTGTGTGTGTGCGAATGTGTGTGTGTGTGCGCGTGTGTGTGTGTGTGTGTGCGCCGGTATCAATTTACGAATAGTCCAAGTTGGTGTTACTGGAGATAGGTAGCAGCAGAATGAGGCCATTCGGCCCATCAAGTCTACTCTAGCATTCAATCGTGGCTGATCTATCTCTCCCTCCTAACCCCATTCTCCTGCCTTCTCCCCGTAACCCCTGACACCCGCACTAGAAACTTAGATAGTAGGTGCAGGAGTAGAGGCCATTCGGCCCTTCGAGCCTGCACCGCCATCCAATATGATCACGGCTGATCATCCAACTCAGTATCCCGTACCTGCCTTCTCTCCATACCCCCAGATCCCTTTAGCCACAAGGGCCACATCTAACTCCCTCTTAAATATAGCCAATGAACTGGCCTCAACTACCTTCTGTGGCAGAGAATTCCAGAGACCCACCACTCTCTGTGTGAAAAATGTTTTTCTCATCTCGGTCCTAAAGGATTTCCCCCTTATCCTTAAGCTGTGACCCCTTGTCCTGGACCTCCCCAACATCGGGAACAATCTTCCTGCATCTAGCCTGTCCAACCCCTTAAGAGTCTCTATAAGATCCCCCGTCAATCTTCTAAACTCCAACGAGTACAAGCCGAGTCTATCCAGTCTTCCTTCATATGGAAGTCCTGACATCCCAGGAATCAGTCTGGTGAACCTTCTCTGTACTCCCTCTATGGCAAGAATGTCCTTCCTCAGATTAGGAGACCAAAACTGGTCTCAAAATGATGCTGGCTGATCATCCCCCGTTCCTGCTTTCTCCCCATATCCCTTGATTCCGTTAGCCCCAAGAGCTAAATCTAACTCTCTCTTGAAAGCATCCAGTGAATCGGCCTCCACTGCCTTCTGTGGCAGAGAATTCCACAGATTCACCACTCTCTGGGTGAAAAAGATTTTCCTCATCTCAGTCCTAAATGGCTGACCCTTTATTCTTAAACTGTGTGTGTGGCCCCTGGTTCTGGACTCCCCCAACATGGGGAACATGTTTCCTGCCTCTGTGGAATTCTTTGCCACAGACGGCTGTGGAGGCCACAAGTCAGTGGATATATTTAAGGCAGAGATAGACAGATTGTTGACCAGTGCGGGTGTCCGGGATTACGGGGAGAAGGGAGGAGAATGGGGTTAGGAGGGAGAGATAGATCTGCCACGATTGAATGGTGGGGTAGACTCGATGGGCCGAATGGCTGCACTGGGTTTCATAGAAAACATAGAAAATAAGTGCAGGAGGAGGCCATTCGGCCCTTCGAGCCAGCACCGCCATTCATTGTGATCATGGCTGATCGTCCCCAATCAATAACCCGTGCCTGCCTTCTCCCCATATCCCTTGACTCCACTAGCCCCTAGAGCTCTATCTAACTCTCTCTTAAATCCATCCAGTGACTTGGCCTCCACTGCCCTCTGTGGCAGGGAATTCCACAAATTCACAACTCTCTGGGTGAAAAAGATTTTTCTCACCCCAGTCTTAAATGGCCTCCCCTTTATTCTAAGACTGTGTGGCCCCTGGTTCTGGACTCGCCCAACATTGGGAACATTTTTCCTGCATCTAGCTTGTCCGGTC
>CAUPSL010000337.1:0-5000 GCA_963514005.1 Raja brachyura
GTACTGGTTCACTAAGGGAGCAGATCTAAAAGTACTGCCGTTTGAGGTGCACATTCTGCGGGGAGAATTGTTGATGTGAGTCGGTGTACTGGTTCACGATGACAGTCGATTTGCTTGGTTACTTTACACTCGGAAGGGAGTATATTTGAAAGTACTGCCGTTTGAGGTGCACAATCTGCGGGGTTAATTGTTGATATGAGTCGGTGTACTGGTTCACTAAGGGAGCAAATTTAAAAGGACTGCCGTTTGAGGCGCACAATCTGCGGGGTGAATTGCTGATGTGAATCGGTGTACTGGTTCACTAAGGGAGCAGATCTAAAAGTATTGCCGTTTGAGGTGCACATTCTGCGGGGAGAATTGTTGATGTGAGTCGGTGTACTGGTCCACGATGACAGTCGATTTGCTTGGTTACTTTACACTCGGAAGGGAGTATATTTGAAGGTATTGCTGTTTGAGGTGCACAGTCTGCGGGGGGAATTGTTGATGTGAATCGGTGTACTGGTTCATGATGCCAGTCGATTTGCTTGGTTACTTTACATTCGTAAACATAGAAACAGAAACATAGAAACATCGAAAATAGGTGCAGGAGTAGGCCATTATGCCCTGCACCGCCATTCAATATGATCATGGCTGATCATCCAACTCAGTACCCCTTACCTGCCTTCTCTCCATACTCCCTGATCCCTTTAGCTACAAGGGCCACATCTAACTCCCTCTTAAATATATCCAATGAACTGACCTCAACTGCCTTCTGTGGCAGAGAATTCCAAAGATTCACCACTCTCTGTGTGAAAAACGTTTGTCTCATCTCGGTCCTAAAAGATTTCCCTCTTATCCCTAAACTGTGACCCCTTGTCCTGGACTTCCCCAACATTGCGAACAATCTTCTTCCAACTAGCCTGTCCAACCCCTTATGGGTTTTGTACCTTTCTATAAGATCCCCCCCCCCCCCCCCCCCCCTCAATCTTCTAAGTTCTAGCGAGTACAAACCAAATCTATCCCGCCTTTCTTCATTTGAAAGTCCTGACATGCCAGGACTCAGTCCTGTGAACCTTCTCTGTACTCCCTCTATGGCAAGAACGTCATTCCTCACATTTGGAGACCAAAATTGTATGTAATACTCCCGGTGTGGTCCCAGCAAGACCCTGCACAACTGCAGCAGAATCTCCCTGCTTCCCTGCTACTCAAAAAGGGAGCATATGTAAAAGTACTGCCATTTGAGGTGCACCGTTTGCGGGGGGAATTGTTGATGTGAATCGGTGCACTGGTTCACGATTCCCGTCGATTTGCTTGGTGATTATACACTCGGAAGGGAGCAAACTTAAAAGCACTGCCGTTTGAGGTGCACCGTCTTCGGGGGGAATTGTTGATGTGAATCGGTGTACTGGTCCACTAAGGGAGCAAATCTAAAAGTACTGCCGTTTGAGGTGCACATTCTGCGGGGGGAATTGTTGATGTGAGTCGGTGTACTGGTTCACTAAGGGAGCAAATCTAAAAGAACTGCCGTTTGAGGTGCACCGTTTTCGGGGGGAATTGTCGATGTGAGTCGGTGTACTGGTTCACTAAGGGTCCAAATCTAAAAGTACTGCCGTTTGAGGTGCACCGTTTTCGGGGGGAATTCTTGATTTGAGTCGGTGTACGGGTTCACTAAGGGAGCAAATCTAAAAGTACTGCCATTTGAGATGCACCGTTTTCGGGGGGAATTGTCGATGTGAGTCGGTGTACTGGTTCACTAAGGGAGCAAATCTAAAAGTACTGCCGTTTGAGGTGCACATTCTGCGGGGGGAATTGTTGATGTGAGTCGGTGTACTGGTTCACTAAGGGAGCAAATCTAAAAGGACTGCCGTTTGAGGTGCACTTTCTGCGGGGTGAATTGTTGATGTGAGTCGGTGTACTGGTTCACTAAGGGAGCAAATCTAAAAGTACTGCCATTTGAGATGCACCGTTTTCGGGGGGAATTGTCGATGTGAGTCGGTGTACTGGTTCACTAAGGGAGCAAATCTAAAAGTACTGCCGTTTGAGGTGCACCGACTTCGGGGGGAATTGTCGATGTGAATCGGTGTACTAGTTCACTAAGGGAGCAAATCTAAAAGTACTGCCGTTTGAGGTGCACATTCTGCGGGGGGAATTGTTGATGTGAGTCGGTGTACCGGTTCACTAAGGGAGCAAATCTAAAAGTACTGCCGTTTGAGGTGCACCGTTTTCGGGGGGAATTGTCGATGTGAGTCGGTGTACTGGTTCACTAAGGGAGCAAATCTAAAAGGACTGCCGTTTGAGGTGCACTTTCTGCGGGGTGAATTGTTGATGTGAGTCGGTGTACTGGTTCACTAAGGGAGCAAATTTAAAAGTACTGCCGTTTGAGGTGCACCGTTTGCGGGAGGAATTGTTGATGTGAGTCGGTGTAGTGGTTCACGATGACAGTCGATTTGCTTGGTTACTTTACAGTCGTAAGGGAGCAAATTGAAAAGTACTGCCGTTTGAGGTGCATAATCTACGGGATGAATTGTTGATGTGTGTCGGTGTACTGGTTCACTAAGGGAGCAAATCTAAAAGTACTGCCGTTTGAGGTGCACCGTTTGCGGGAGGAATTGTTGATGTGAGTCGGTGTACTGGTTCACGATGACAGTCGATTTGCTTGGTTACTTTACAGTCGTAAGGGAGCAAATTGAAAAGTACTGCCGTTTGAGGTGCATAATCTACGGGATGAATTGTTGATGTGTGTCGGTGTACTGGTTCACTAAGGGAGCAAATCTAAAAGTACTGCCGTTTGAGGTGCACCGTTTGCGGGAGGAATTGTTGATGTGAGTCGGTGTACTGGTTCACGATGACAGTCGATTTGCTTGGTTACTTTACAGTCGTAAGGGAGCAAATTGAAAAGTACTGCCGTTTGAGGTGCATAATCTACGGGATGAATTGTTGATGTGTGTCGGTGTACTGGTTCACTAAGGGAGCAAATCTAAAAGTACTGCCGTTTGAGGTGCACCGTTTGCGGGAGGAATTGTTGATGTGAGTCGGTGTACTGGTTCACGATGACAGTCGATTTGCTTGGTTACTTTACAGTCGTAAGGGAGCAAATTGAAAAGTACTGCCGTTTGAGGTGCATAATCTACGGGATGAATTGTTGATGTGTGTCGGTGTACTGGTTCACTAAGGGAGCAAATCTAAAAGTACTGCCGTTTGAGGTGCACCGTTTGCGGGAGGAATTGTTGATGTGAGTCGGTGTACTGGTTCACGATGACAGTCGATTTGCTTGGTTACTTTACAGTCGTAAGGGAGCAAATTGAAAAGTACTGCCGTTTGAGGTGCATAATCTACGGGATGAATTGTTGATGTGTGTCGGTGTACTGGTTCACTAAGGGAGCAAATCTAAAAGTACTGCCGTTTGAGGTGCACCGTTTGCGGGAGGAATTGTTGATGTGAGTCGGTGTACTGGTTCACGATGACAGTCGATTTGCTTGGTTACTTTACAGTCGTAAGGGAGCAAATTGAAAAGTACTGCCGTTTGAGGTGCATAATCTACGGGATGAATTGTTGATGTGTGTCGGTGTACTGGTTCACTAAGGGAGCAAATCTAAAAGTACTGCCGTTTGAGGTGCACCGTTTGCGGGAGGAATTGTTGATGTGAGTCGGTGTACTGGTTCACGATGACAGTCGATTTGCTTGGTTACTTTACAGTCGTAAGGGAGCAAATTGAAAAGTACTGCCGTTTGAGGTGCATAATCTACGGGATGAATTGTTGATGTGAGTCGGTGTACTGGTTCACTAAGGGAGCAAATCTAAAAGTACTGCCGTTTGAGGTGCACCGTTTGCGGGAGGAATTGTTGATGTGAGTCGGTGTACTGGTTGATAAATTTCCCTTGGTTCATGAAATCTCCCACTTGGTTCACGATTTCTCCGTTTGGTTCATGAGTTCTCCCGCTTGGTTCACGATTTCTCCATGTTGACTTCGCGGTACGGGCAGGTAGGTGGGGTGCCTGGAGATTGATGTGGCCGAATTTTTAAGTGCCAATGGCGACCCCGGAGATTTATGTGGCCGACATTTTAAGTGCCAACGGCGGCCCCGGAGATAAGACCGGGCGGGTGCGAATCTCCGAGCGGCTCGAGTAAGCGCCGGATCGGCGGCGGCAATGGCGGCCGGGCGGCCGGGCGGCCGGGCGGGCGGGCGGGCGGGCGGGCTCCCCCTGGCGGGCAGAAAGTAGTATGGCGGAAGTCCCGATGAGGTCGAGATTGGCTGCTTCGACCGTTCGACGGGTCGCATTCTCGGCAGGACATTCACTAAGCCAAGCCGCTGAAAGGGCTACGTCGACAATTGCACCAAGTCCGAAAACTGGGTCTCAGACAGTCGAGAATTGCACTAAGTCCCAAAGCTGGTCGGCGGAACCCCGCAAGAGGTCGGGATTGACTCCCTCGCACCGGCGGAGTGGCCTCGTTTTCGGAAGGGCTTCCGGACACCTGCCCGCCATTACTTTTTGCCCGCCGCCGGTTAACAATTTCCCACCGGAAGTAGGTGAGGTCCGATTTGTGGCCCTTTGCCGGTCAGTGGCGAGACCTTCCCGGCAAGACTACCGGTCCGACTACCGCCGATCAGCAAATCGCATTTCTGGTACGGGCAGTGCCGGACATGGTTAACGAGTTCCCCTCGGAAGTCTCTATGAGGATGTGATTTGTGACCTTGCGCGGGGCCTTCGTGCGACAAATCCGGACTGACTACCGGACCAACTCCCGCCTACATGAAAATTGTTTATTCTGTACGGGGGGATAGGTGGGGTGCCCGGAGATTTTCGGGAACACGATTTTCAGAGACACTTAGAAGATTGTGTGGTGTGTAGTGCAAAGTCTCAGAAAAGACTGGAAGGCAACACAGGGTAGTAAAACCGCGGGACTCTGGGTGAGGGTCGGCGGACTAATTTACTAATATATGTACCAGAAAAGTGGAAAAAAAGGGGGTACAATAAAAATTGCACTAAGTCCAAAATGGTGCAGAAGGCACTGAGGACGCC
>CAUPSL010000337.1:15000-20000 GCA_963514005.1 Raja brachyura
ATGCCTGTCGATGTGCCGGATGATGTTGCGTGGGAAATTGATAAAGTGTTAAAGTGCGTCGGTGTACTGGTTCATGACGCCTGTCAATTTGCTGGATGATGTGTGGGAAATTGATGAAAGTGTTAAAAGTGCGTCGGTGTACTGGTTCATGATGCCTGTCGATTTGCTGGATGATATTCACTCGTAAGGGAGCAAATTTAAAAGTACTGCCGCTTAGGGTGCACAATCTGCGGGGGGATTTGTTAACGTGGGTCGGTGTACTGGTTCAGATTGCGCGATAACTTGTTCATGTCATCGGTGTTTTGCGTGGGAAATTGTTAAAGTGCGGCGGTCTACTGGTTCACTATGTGTGTCGGTTTCCTTCGTCATTATACACTCGTAAGGGAGCAAATTTAAAAGTACTGCCGCTTAAGGTGCACAATCTGCGGGGTGAATTGCTGATGTGAATCGGTGTACTGGTTCACTAAGGGAGCAGATCTAAAAGTACTGCCGTTTGAGGTGCACATTCTGCGGGGAGAATTGTTGATGTGAGTCGGTGTACTGGTTCACGATGACAGTCGATTTGCTTGGTTACTTTACACTCGGAAGGGAGTATATTTGAAAGTACTGCCGTTTGAGGTGCACAATCTGCGGGGTTAATTGTTGATATGAGTCGGTGTACTGGTTCACTAAGGGAGCAAATTTAAAAGGACTGCCGTTTGAGGCGCACAATCTGCGGGGTGAATTGCTGATGTGAATCGGTGTACTGGTTCACTAAGGGAGCAGATCTAAAAGTATTGCCGTTTGAGGTGCACATTCTGCGGGGAGAATTGTTGATGTGAGTCGGTGTACTGGTCCACGATGACAGTCGATTTGCTTGGTTACTTTACACTCGGAAGGGAGTATATTTGAAGGTATTGCTGTTTGAGGTGCACAGTCTGCGGGGGGAATTGTTGATGTGAATCGGTGTACTGGTTCATGATGCCAGTCGATTTGCTTGGTTACTTTACATTCGTAAACATAGAAACAGAAACATAGAAACATCGAAAATAGGTGCAGGAGTAGGCCATTATGCCCTGCACCGCCATTCAATATGATCATGGCTGATCATCCAACTCAGTACCCCTTACCTGCCTTCTCTCCATACTCCCTGATCCCTTTAGCTACAAGGGCCACATCTAACTCCCTCTTAAATATATCCAATGAACTGACCTCAACTGCCTTCTGTGGCAGAGAATTCCAAAGATTCACCACTCTCTGTGTGAAAAACGTTTGTCTCATCTCGGTCCTAAAAGATTTCCCTCTTATCCCTAAACTGTGACCCCTTGTCCTGGACTTCCCCAACATTGCGAACAATCTTCTTCCAACTAGCCTGTCCAACCCCTTATGGGTTTTGTACCTTTCTATAAGATCCCCCCCCCCCCCCCCCCCCCTCAATCTTCTAAGTTCTAGCGAGTACAAACCAAATCTATCCCGCCTTTCTTCATTTGAAAGTCCTGACATGCCAGGACTCAGTCCTGTGAACCTTCTCTGTACTCCCTCTATGGCAAGAACGTCATTCCTCACATTTGGAGACCAAAATTGTATGTAATACTCCCGGTGTGGTCCCAGCAAGACCCTGCACAACTGCAGCAGAATCTCCCTGCTTCCCTGCTACTCAAAAAGGGAGCATATGTAAAAGTACTGCCATTTGAGGTGCACCGTTTGCGGGGGGAATTGTTGATGTGAATCGGTGCACTGGTTCACGATTCCCGTCGATTTGCTTGGTGATTATACACTCGGAAGGGAGCAAACTTAAAAGCACTGCCGTTTGAGGTGCACCGTCTTCGGGGGGAATTGTTGATGTGAATCGGTGTACTGGTCCACTAAGGGAGCAAATCTAAAAGTACTGCCGTTTGAGGTGCACATTCTGCGGGGGGAATTGTTGATGTGAGTCGGTGTACTGGTTCACTAAGGGAGCAAATCTAAAAGAACTGCCGTTTGAGGTGCACCGTTTTCGGGGGGAATTGTCGATGTGAGTCGGTGTACTGGTTCACTAAGGGTCCAAATCTAAAAGTACTGCCGTTTGAGGTGCACCGTTTTCGGGGGGAATTCTTGATTTGAGTCGGTGTACGGGTTCACTAAGGGAGCAAATCTAAAAGTACTGCCATTTGAGATGCACCGTTTTCGGGGGGAATTGTCGATGTGAGTCGGTGTACTGGTTCACTAAGGGAGCAAATCTAAAAGTACTGCCGTTTGAGGTGCACATTCTGCGGGGGGAATTGTTGATGTGAGTCGGTGTACTGGTTCACTAAGGGAGCAAATCTAAAAGGACTGCCGTTTGAGGTGCACTTTCTGCGGGGTGAATTGTTGATGTGAGTCGGTGTACTGGTTCACTAAGGGAGCAAATCTAAAAGTACTGCCATTTGAGATGCACCGTTTTCGGGGGGAATTGTCGATGTGAGTCGGTGTACTGGTTCACTAAGGGAGCAAATCTAAAAGTACTGCCGTTTGAGGTGCACCGACTTCGGGGGGAATTGTCGATGTGAATCGGTGTACTAGTTCACTAAGGGAGCAAATCTAAAAGTACTGCCGTTTGAGGTGCACATTCTGCGGGGGGAATTGTTGATGTGAGTCGGTGTACCGGTTCACTAAGGGAGCAAATCTAAAAGTACTGCCGTTTGAGGTGCACCGTTTTCGGGGGGAATTGTCGATGTGAGTCGGTGTACTGGTTCACTAAGGGAGCAAATCTAAAAGGACTGCCGTTTGAGGTGCACTTTCTGCGGGGTGAATTGTTGATGTGAGTCGGTGTACTGGTTCACTAAGGGAGCAAATTTAAAAGTACTGCCGTTTGAGGTGCACCGTTTGCGGGAGGAATTGTTGATGTGAGTCGGTGTAGTGGTTCACGATGACAGTCGATTTGCTTGGTTACTTTACAGTCGTAAGGGAGCAAATTGAAAAGTACTGCCGTTTGAGGTGCATAATCTACGGGATGAATTGTTGATGTGTGTCGGTGTACTGGTTCACTAAGGGAGCAAATCTAAAAGTACTGCCGTTTGAGGTGCACCGTTTGCGGGAGGAATTGTTGATGTGAGTCGGTGTACTGGTTCACGATGACAGTCGATTTGCTTGGTTACTTTACAGTCGTAAGGGAGCAAATTGAAAAGTACTGCCGTTTGAGGTGCATAA
Source organism: Raja brachyura (assembly GCA_963514005.1). The sequence continues at coordinate 18,148 of CAUPSL010000337.1, forward strand.
TCTACGGGATGAATTGTTGATGTGTGTCGGTGTACTGGTTCACTAAGGGAGCAAATCTAAAAGTACTGCCGTTTGAGGTGCACCGTTTGCGGGAGGAATTGTTGATGTGAGTCGGTGTACTGGTTCACGATGACAGTCGATTTGCTTGGTTACTTTACAGTCGTAAGGGAGCAAATTGAAAAGTACTGCCGTTTGAGGTGCATAATCTACGGGATGAATTGTTGATGTGTGTCGGTGTACTGGTTCACTAAGGGAGCAAATCTAAAAGTACTGCCGTTTGAGGTGCACCGTTTGCGGGAGGAATTGTTGATGTGAGTCGGTGTACTGGTTCACGATGACAGTCGATTTGCTTGGTTACTTTACAGTCGTAAGGGAGCAAATTGAAAAGTACTGCCGTTTGAGGTGCATAATCTACGGGATGAATTGTTGATGTGTGTCGGTGTACTGGTTCACTAAGGGAGCAAATCTAAAAGTACTGCCGTTTGAGGTGCACCGTTTGCGGGAGGAATTGTTGATGTGAGTCGGTGTACTGGTTCACGATGACAGTCGATTTGCTTGGTTACTTTACAGTCGTAAGGGAGCAAATTGAAAAGTACTGCCGTTTGAGGTGCATAATCTACGGGATGAATTGTTGATGTGTGTCGGTGTACTGGTTCACTAAGGGAGCAAATCTAAAAGTACTGCCGTTTGAGGTGCACCGTTTGCGGGAGGAATTGTTGATGTGAGTCGGTGTACTGGTTCACGATGACAGTCGATTTGCTTGGTTACTTTACAGTCGTAAGGGAGCAAATTGAAAAGTACTGCCGTTTGAGGTGCATAATCTACGGGATGAATTGTTGATGTGTGTCGGTGTACTGGTTCACTAAGGGAGCAAATCTAAAAGTACTGCCGTTTGAGGTGCACCGTTTGCGGGAGGAATTGTTGATGTGAGTCGGTGTACTGGTTCACGATGACAGTCGATTTGCTTGGTTACTTTACAGTCGTAAGGGAGCAAATTGAAAAGTACTGCCGTTTGAGGTGCATAATCTACGGGATGAATTGTTGATGTGAGTCGGTGTACTGGTTCACTAAGGGAGCAAATCTAAAAGTACTGCCGTTTGAGGTGCACCGTTTGCGGGAGGAATTGTTGATGTGAGTCGGTGTACTGGTTGATAAATTTCCCTTGGTTCATGAAATCTCCCACTTGGTTCACGATTTCTCCGTTTGGTTCATGAGTTCTCCCGCTTGGTTCACGATTTCTCCATGTTGACTTCGCGGTACGGGCAGGTAGGTGGGGTGCCTGGAGATTGATGTGGCCGAATTTTTAAGTGCCAATGGCGACCCCGGAGATTTATGTGGCCGACATTTTAAGTGCCAACGGCGGCCCCGGAGATAAGACCGGGCGGGTGCGAATCTCCGAGCGGCTCGAGTAAGCGCCGGATCGGCGGCGGCAATGGCGGCCGGGCGGCCGGGCGGCCGGGCGGGCGGGCGGGCGGGCGGGCTCCCCCTGGCGGGCAGAAAGTAGTATGGCGGAAGTCCCGATGAGGTCGAGATTGGCTGCTTCGACCGTTCGACGGGTCGCATTCTCGGCAGGACATTCACTAAGCCAAGCCGCTGAAAGGGCTACGTCGACAATTGCACCAAGTCCGAAAACTGGGTCTCAGACAGTCGAGAATTGCACTAAGTCCCAAAGCTGGTCGGCGGAACCCCGCAAGAGGTCGGGATTGACTCCCTCGCACCGGCGGAGTGGCCTCGTTTTCGGAAGGGCTTCCGGACACCTGCCCGCCATTACTTTTTGCCCGCCGCCGGTTAACAATTTCCCACCGGAAGTAGGTGAGGTCCGATTTGTGGCCCTTTGCCGGTCAGTGGCGAGA
>CAUPSL010000337.1:32500-35000 GCA_963514005.1 Raja brachyura
GGTGCACCGTTTTCGGGGGGAATTCTTGATTTGAGTCGGTGTACGGGTTCACTAAGGGAGCAAATCTAAAAGTACTGCCATTTGAGATGCACCGTTTTCGGGGGGAATTGTCGATGTGAGTCGGTGTACTGGTTCACTAAGGGAGCAAATCTAAAAGTACTGCCGTTTGAGGTGCACATTCTGCGGGGGGAATTGTTGATGTGAGTCGGTGTACTGGTTCACTAAGGGAGCAAATCTAAAAGGACTGCCGTTTGAGGTGCACTTTCTGCGGGGTGAATTGTTGATGTGAGTCGGTGTACTGGTTCACTAAGGGAGCAAATCTAAAAGTACTGCCATTTGAGATGCACCGTTTTCGGGGGGAATTGTCGATGTGAGTCGGTGTACTGGTTCACTAAGGGAGCAAATCTAAAAGTACTGCCGTTTGAGGTGCACCGACTTCGGGGGGAATTGTCGATGTGAATCGGTGTACTAGTTCACTAAGGGAGCAAATCTAAAAGTACTGCCGTTTGAGGTGCACATTCTGCGGGGGGAATTGTTGATGTGAGTCGGTGTACCGGTTCACTAAGGGAGCAAATCTAAAAGTACTGCCGTTTGAGGTGCACCGTTTTCGGGGGGAATTGTCGATGTGAGTCGGTGTACTGGTTCACTAAGGGAGCAAATCTAAAAGGACTGCCGTTTGAGGTGCACTTTCTGCGGGGTGAATTGTTGATGTGAGTCGGTGTACTGGTTCACTAAGGGAGCAAATTTAAAAGTACTGCCGTTTGAGGTGCACCGTTTGCGGGAGGAATTGTTGATGTGAGTCGGTGTAGTGGTTCACGATGACAGTCGATTTGCTTGGTTACTTTACAGTCGTAAGGGAGCAAATTGAAAAGTACTGCCGTTTGAGGTGCATAATCTACGGGATGAATTGTTGATGTGTGTCGGTGTACTGGTTCACTAAGGGAGCAAATCTAAAAGTACTGCCGTTTGAGGTGCACCGTTTGCGGGAGGAATTGTTGATGTGAGTCGGTGTACTGGTTCACGATGACAGTCGATTTGCTTGGTTACTTTACAGTCGTAAGGGAGCAAATTGAAAAGTACTGCCGTTTGAGGTGCATAATCTACGGGATGAATTGTTGATGTGTGTCGGTGTACTGGTTCACTAAGGGAGCAAATCTAAAAGTACTGCCGTTTGAGGTGCACCGTTTGCGGGAGGAATTGTTGATGTGAGTCGGTGTACTGGTTCACGATGACAGTCGATTTGCTTGGTTACTTTACAGTCGTAAGGGAGCAAATTGAAAAGTACTGCCGTTTGAGGTGCATAATCTACGGGATGAATTGTTGATGTGTGTCGGTGTACTGGTTCACTAAGGGAGCAAATCTAAAAGTACTGCCGTTTGAGGTGCACCGTTTGCGGGAGGAATTGTTGATGTGAGTCGGTGTACTGGTTCACGATGACAGTCGATTTGCTTGGTTACTTTACAGTCGTAAGGGAGCAAATTGAAAAGTACTGCCGTTTGAGGTGCATAATCTACGGGATGAATTGTTGATGTGAGTCGGTGTACTGGTTCACTAAGGGAGCAAATCTAAAAGTACTGCCGTTTGAGGTGCACCGTTTGCGGGAGGAATTGTTGATGTGAGTCGGTGTACTGGTTCACGATGACAGTCGATTTGCTTGGTTACTTTACAGTCGTAAGGGAGCAAATTGAAAAGTACTGCCGTTTGAGGTGCATAATCTACGGGATGAATTGTTGATGTGTGTCGGTGTACTGGTTCACTAAGGGAGCAAATCTAAAAGTACTGCCGTTTGAGGTGCACCGTTTGCGGGAGGAATTGTTGATGTGAGTCGGTGTACTGGTTCACGATGACAGTCGATTTGCTTGGTTACTTTACAGTCGTAAGGGAGCAAATTGAAAAGTACTGCCGTTTGAGGTGCATAATCTACGGGATGAATTGTTGATGTGTGTCGGTGTACTGGTTCACTAAGGGAGCAAATCTAAAAGTACTGCCGTTTGAGGTGCACCGTTTGCGGGAGGAATTGTTGATGTGAGTCGGTGTACTGGTTCACGATGACAGTCGATTTGCTTGGTTACTTTACAGTCGTAAGGGAGCAAATTGAAAAGTACTGCCGTTTGAGGTGCATAATCTACGGGATGAATTGTTGATGTGAGTCGGTGTACTGGTTCACTAAGGGAGCAAATCTAAAAGTACTGCCGTTTGAGGTGCACCGTTTGCGGGAGGAATTGTTGATGTGAGTCGGTGTACTGGTTGATAAATTTCCCTTGGTTCATGAAATCTCCCACTTGGTTCACGATTTCTCCGTTTGGTTCATGAGTTCTCCCGCTTGGTTCACGATTTCTCCATGTTGACTTCGCGGTACGGGCAGGTAGGTGGGGTGCCTGGAGATTGATGTGGCCGAATTTTTAAGTGCCAATGGCGACCCCGGAGATTTATGTGGCCGACATTTTAAGTGCCAACGGCGGCCCCGGAGATAAGACCGGGCGGGTGCGAATCTCCGAGC
>CAUPSL010000337.1:47500-50000 GCA_963514005.1 Raja brachyura
CCTGCACAACTGCAGCAGAATCTCCCTGCTTCCCTGCTACTCAAAAAGGGAGCATATGTAAAAGTACTGCCATTTGAGGTGCACCGTTTGCGGGGGGAATTGTTGATGTGAATCGGTGCACTGGTTCACGATTCCCGTCGATTTGCTTGGTGATTATACACTCGGAAGGGAGCAAACTTAAAAGCACTGCCGTTTGAGGTGCACCGTCTTCGGGGGGAATTGTTGATGTGAATCGGTGTACTGGTCCACTAAGGGAGCAAATCTAAAAGTACTGCCGTTTGAGGTGCACATTCTGCGGGGGGAATTGTTGATGTGAGTCGGTGTACTGGTTCACTAAGGGAGCAAATCTAAAAGAACTGCCGTTTGAGGTGCACCGTTTTCGGGGGGAATTGTCGATGTGAGTCGGTGTACTGGTTCACTAAGGGTCCAAATCTAAAAGTACTGCCGTTTGAGGTGCACCGTTTTCGGGGGGAATTCTTGATTTGAGTCGGTGTACGGGTTCACTAAGGGAGCAAATCTAAAAGTACTGCCATTTGAGATGCACCGTTTTCGGGGGGAATTGTCGATGTGAGTCGGTGTACTGGTTCACTAAGGGAGCAAATCTAAAAGTACTGCCGTTTGAGGTGCACATTCTGCGGGGGGAATTGTTGATGTGAGTCGGTGTACTGGTTCACTAAGGGAGCAAATCTAAAAGGACTGCCGTTTGAGGTGCACTTTCTGCGGGGTGAATTGTTGATGTGAGTCGGTGTACTGGTTCACTAAGGGAGCAAATCTAAAAGTACTGCCATTTGAGATGCACCGTTTTCGGGGGGAATTGTCGATGTGAGTCGGTGTACTGGTTCACTAAGGGAGCAAATCTAAAAGTACTGCCGTTTGAGGTGCACCGACTTCGGGGGGAATTGTCGATGTGAATCGGTGTACTAGTTCACTAAGGGAGCAAATCTAAAAGTACTGCCGTTTGAGGTGCACATTCTGCGGGGGGAATTGTTGATGTGAGTCGGTGTACCGGTTCACTAAGGGAGCAAATCTAAAAGTACTGCCGTTTGAGGTGCACCGTTTTCGGGGGGAATTGTCGATGTGAGTCGGTGTACTGGTTCACTAAGGGAGCAAATCTAAAAGGACTGCCGTTTGAGGTGCACTTTCTGCGGGGTGAATTGTTGATGTGAGTCGGTGTACTGGTTCACTAAGGGAGCAAATTTAAAAGTACTGCCGTTTGAGGTGCACCGTTTGCGGGAGGAATTGTTGATGTGAGTCGGTGTAGTGGTTCACGATGACAGTCGATTTGCTTGGTTACTTTACAGTCGTAAGGGAGCAAATTGAAAAGTACTGCCGTTTGAGGTGCATAATCTACGGGATGAATTGTTGATGTGTGTCGGTGTACTGGTTCACTAAGGGAGCAAATCTAAAAGTACTGCCGTTTGAGGTGCACCGTTTGCGGGAGGAATTGTTGATGTGAGTCGGTGTACTGGTTCACGATGACAGTCGATTTGCTTGGTTACTTTACAGTCGTAAGGGAGCAAATTGAAAAGTACTGCCGTTTGAGGTGCATAATCTACGGGATGAATTGTTGATGTGTGTCGGTGTACTGGTTCACTAAGGGAGCAAATCTAAAAGTACTGCCGTTTGAGGTGCACCGTTTGCGGGAGGAATTGTTGATGTGAGTCGGTGTACTGGTTCACGATGACAGTCGATTTGCTTGGTTACTTTACAGTCGTAAGGGAGCAAATTGAAAAGTACTGCCGTTTGAGGTGCATAATCTACGGGATGAATTGTTGATGTGTGTCGGTGTACTGGTTCACTAAGGGAGCAAATCTAAAAGTACTGCCGTTTGAGGTGCACCGTTTGCGGGAGGAATTGTTGATGTGAGTCGGTGTACTGGTTCACGATGACAGTCGATTTGCTTGGTTACTTTACAGTCGTAAGGGAGCAAATTGAAAAGTACTGCCGTTTGAGGTGCATAATCTACGGGATGAATTGTTGATGTGAGTCGGTGTACTGGTTCACTAAGGGAGCAAATCTAAAAGTACTGCCGTTTGAGGTGCACCGTTTGCGGGAGGAATTGTTGATGTGAGTCGGTGTACTGGTTCACGATGACAGTCGATTTGCTTGGTTACTTTACAGTCGTAAGGGAGCAAATTGAAAAGTACTGCCGTTTGAGGTGCATAATCTACGGGATGAATTGTTGATGTGTGTCGGTGTACTGGTTCACTAAGGGAGCAAATCTAAAAGTACTGCCGTTTGAGGTGCACCGTTTGCGGGAGGAATTGTTGATGTGAGTCGGTGTACTGGTTCACGATGACAGTCGATTTGCTTGGTTACTTTACAGTCGTAAGGGAGCAAATTGAAAAGTACTGCCGTTTGAGGTGCATAATCTACGGGATGAATTGTTGATGTGTGTCGGTGTACTGGTTCACTAAGGGAGCAAATCTAAAAGTACTGCCGTTTGAGGTGCACCGTTTGCGGGAGGAATTGTTGATGTGAGTCGGTGTACTGGTTCACG
>CAUPSL010000337.1:62500-65000 GCA_963514005.1 Raja brachyura
ACAAGGGCCACATCTAACTCCCTCTTAAATATATCCAATGAACTGACCTCAACTGCCTTCTGTGGCAGAGAATTCCAAAGATTCACCACTCTCTGTGTGAAAAACGTTTGTCTCATCTCGGTCCTAAAAGATTTCCCTCTTATCCCTAAACTGTGACCCCTTGTCCTGGACTTCCCCAACATTGCGAACAATCTTCTTCCAACTAGCCTGTCCAACCCCTTATGGGTTTTGTACCTTTCTATAAGATCCCCCCCCCCCCCCCCCCCCCTCAATCTTCTAAGTTCTAGCGAGTACAAACCAAATCTATCCCGCCTTTCTTCATTTGAAAGTCCTGACATGCCAGGACTCAGTCCTGTGAACCTTCTCTGTACTCCCTCTATGGCAAGAACGTCATTCCTCACATTTGGAGACCAAAATTGTATGTAATACTCCCGGTGTGGTCCCAGCAAGACCCTGCACAACTGCAGCAGAATCTCCCTGCTTCCCTGCTACTCAAAAAGGGAGCATATGTAAAAGTACTGCCATTTGAGGTGCACCGTTTGCGGGGGGAATTGTTGATGTGAATCGGTGCACTGGTTCACGATTCCCGTCGATTTGCTTGGTGATTATACACTCGGAAGGGAGCAAACTTAAAAGCACTGCCGTTTGAGGTGCACCGTCTTCGGGGGGAATTGTTGATGTGAATCGGTGTACTGGTCCACTAAGGGAGCAAATCTAAAAGTACTGCCGTTTGAGGTGCACATTCTGCGGGGGGAATTGTTGATGTGAGTCGGTGTACTGGTTCACTAAGGGAGCAAATCTAAAAGAACTGCCGTTTGAGGTGCACCGTTTTCGGGGGGAATTGTCGATGTGAGTCGGTGTACTGGTTCACTAAGGGTCCAAATCTAAAAGTACTGCCGTTTGAGGTGCACCGTTTTCGGGGGGAATTCTTGATTTGAGTCGGTGTACGGGTTCACTAAGGGAGCAAATCTAAAAGTACTGCCATTTGAGATGCACCGTTTTCGGGGGGAATTGTCGATGTGAGTCGGTGTACTGGTTCACTAAGGGAGCAAATCTAAAAGTACTGCCGTTTGAGGTGCACCGACTTCGGGGGGAATTGTCGATGTGAATCGGTGTACTAGTTCACTAAGGGAGCAAATCTAAAAGTACTGCCGTTTGAGGTGCACATTCTGCGGGGGGAATTGTTGATGTGAGTCGGTGTACCGGTTCACTAAGGGAGCAAATCTAAAAGTACTGCCGTTTGAGGTGCACCGTTTTCGGGGGGAATTGTCGATGTGAGTCGGTGTACTGGTTCACTAAGGGAGCAAATCTAAAAGGACTGCCGTTTGAGGTGCACTTTCTGCGGGGTGAATTGTTGATGTGAGTCGGTGTACTGGTTCACTAAGGGAGCAAATTTAAAAGTACTGCCGTTTGAGGTGCACCGTTTGCGGGAGGAATTGTTGATGTGAGTCGGTGTAGTGGTTCACGATGACAGTCGATTTGCTTGGTTACTTTACAGTCGTAAGGGAGCAAATTGAAAAGTACTGCCGTTTGAGGTGCATAATCTACGGGATGAATTGTTGATGTGTGTCGGTGTACTGGTTCACTAAGGGAGCAAATCTAAAAGTACTGCCGTTTGAGGTGCACCGTTTGCGGGAGGAATTGTTGATGTGAGTCGGTGTACTGGTTCACGATGACAGTCGATTTGCTTGGTTACTTTACAGTCGTAAGGGAGCAAATTGAAAAGTACTGCCGTTTGAGGTGCATAATCTACGGGATGAATTGTTGATGTGTGTCGGTGTACTGGTTCACTAAGGGAGCAAATCTAAAAGTACTGCCGTTTGAGGTGCACCGTTTGCGGGAGGAATTGTTGATGTGAGTCGGTGTACTGGTTCACGATGACAGTCGATTTGCTTGGTTACTTTACAGTCGTAAGGGAGCAAATTGAAAAGTACTGCCGTTTGAGGTGCATAATCTACGGGATGAATTGTTGATGTGTGTCGGTGTACTGGTTCACTAAGGGAGCAAATCTAAAAGTACTGCCGTTTGAGGTGCACCGTTTGCGGGAGGAATTGTTGATGTGAGTCGGTGTACTGGTTCACGATGACAGTCGATTTGCTTGGTTACTTTACAGTCGTAAGGGAGCAAATTGAAAAGTACTGCCGTTTGAGGTGCATAATCTACGGGATGAATTGTTGATGTGAGTCGGTGTACTGGTTCACTAAGGGAGCAAATCTAAAAGTACTGCCGTTTGAGGTGCACCGTTTGCGGGAGGAATTGTTGATGTGAGTCGGTGTACTGGTTGATAAATTTCCCTTGGTTCATGAAATCTCCCACTTGGTTCACGATTTCTCCGTTTGGTTCATGAGTTCTCCCGCTTGGTTCACGATTTCTCCATGTTGACTTCGCGGTACGGGCAGGTAGGTGGGGTGCCTGGAGATTGATGTGGCCGAATTTTTAAGTGCCAATGGCGACCCCGGAGATTTATGTGGCCGACATTTTAAGTGCCAACGGCGGCCCC
>CAUPSL010000337.1:77500-80000 GCA_963514005.1 Raja brachyura
GTATGTAATACTCCCGGTGTGGTCCCAGCAAGACCCTGCACAACTGCAGCAGAATCTCCCTGCTTCCCTGCTACTCAAAAAGGGAGCATATGTAAAAGTACTGCCATTTGAGGTGCACCGTTTGCGGGGGGAATTGTTGATGTGAATCGGTGCACTGGTTCACGATTCCCGTCGATTTGCTTGGTGATTATACACTCGGAAGGGAGCAAACTTAAAAGCACTGCCGTTTGAGGTGCACCGTCTTCGGGGGGAATTGTTGATGTGAATCGGTGTACTGGTCCACTAAGGGAGCAAATCTAAAAGTACTGCCGTTTGAGGTGCACATTCTGCGGGGGGAATTGTTGATGTGAGTCGGTGTACTGGTTCACTAAGGGAGCAAATCTAAAAGAACTGCCGTTTGAGGTGCACCGTTTTCGGGGGGAATTGTCGATGTGAGTCGGTGTACTGGTTCACTAAGGGTCCAAATCTAAAAGTACTGCCGTTTGAGGTGCACCGTTTTCGGGGGGAATTCTTGATTTGAGTCGGTGTACGGGTTCACTAAGGGAGCAAATCTAAAAGTACTGCCATTTGAGATGCACCGTTTTCGGGGGGAATTGTCGATGTGAGTCGGTGTACTGGTTCACTAAGGGAGCAAATCTAAAAGTACTGCCGTTTGAGGTGCACATTCTGCGGGGGGAATTGTTGATGTGAGTCGGTGTACTGGTTCACTAAGGGAGCAAATCTAAAAGGACTGCCGTTTGAGGTGCACTTTCTGCGGGGTGAATTGTTGATGTGAGTCGGTGTACTGGTTCACTAAGGGAGCAAATCTAAAAGTACTGCCATTTGAGATGCACCGTTTTCGGGGGGAATTGTCGATGTGAGTCGGTGTACTGGTTCACTAAGGGAGCAAATCTAAAAGTACTGCCGTTTGAGGTGCACCGACTTCGGGGGGAATTGTCGATGTGAATCGGTGTACTAGTTCACTAAGGGAGCAAATCTAAAAGTACTGCCGTTTGAGGTGCACATTCTGCGGGGGGAATTGTTGATGTGAGTCGGTGTACCGGTTCACTAAGGGAGCAAATCTAAAAGTACTGCCGTTTGAGGTGCACCGTTTTCGGGGGGAATTGTCGATGTGAGTCGGTGTACTGGTTCACTAAGGGAGCAAATCTAAAAGGACTGCCGTTTGAGGTGCACTTTCTGCGGGGTGAATTGTTGATGTGAGTCGGTGTACTGGTTCACTAAGGGAGCAAATTTAAAAGTACTGCCGTTTGAGGTGCACCGTTTGCGGGAGGAATTGTTGATGTGAGTCGGTGTAGTGGTTCACGATGACAGTCGATTTGCTTGGTTACTTTACAGTCGTAAGGGAGCAAATTGAAAAGTACTGCCGTTTGAGGTGCATAATCTACGGGATGAATTGTTGATGTGTGTCGGTGTACTGGTTCACTAAGGGAGCAAATCTAAAAGTACTGCCGTTTGAGGTGCACCGTTTGCGGGAGGAATTGTTGATGTGAGTCGGTGTACTGGTTCACGATGACAGTCGATTTGCTTGGTTACTTTACAGTCGTAAGGGAGCAAATTGAAAAGTACTGCCGTTTGAGGTGCATAATCTACGGGATGAATTGTTGATGTGTGTCGGTGTACTGGTTCACTAAGGGAGCAAATCTAAAAGTACTGCCGTTTGAGGTGCACCGTTTGCGGGAGGAATTGTTGATGTGAGTCGGTGTACTGGTTCACGATGACAGTCGATTTGCTTGGTTACTTTACAGTCGTAAGGGAGCAAATTGAAAAGTACTGCCGTTTGAGGTGCATAATCTACGGGATGAATTGTTGATGTGTGTCGGTGTACTGGTTCACTAAGGGAGCAAATCTAAAAGTACTGCCGTTTGAGGTGCACCGTTTGCGGGAGGAATTGTTGATGTGAGTCGGTGTACTGGTTCACGATGACAGTCGATTTGCTTGGTTACTTTACAGTCGTAAGGGAGCAAATTGAAAAGTACTGCCGTTTGAGGTGCATAATCTACGGGATGAATTGTTGATGTGAGTCGGTGTACTGGTTCACTAAGGGAGCAAATCTAAAAGTACTGCCGTTTGAGGTGCACCGTTTGCGGGAGGAATTGTTGATGTGAGTCGGTGTACTGGTTGATAAATTTCCCTTGGTTCATGAAATCTCCCACTTGGTTCACGATTTCTCCGTTTGGTTCATGAGTTCTCCCGCTTGGTTCACGATTTCTCCATGTTGACTTCGCGGTACGGGCAGGTAGGTGGGGTGCCTGGAGATTGATGTGGCCGAATTTTTAAGTGCCAATGGCGACCCCGGAGATTTATGTGGCCGACATTTTAAGTGCCAACGGCGGCCCCGGAGATAAGACCGGGCGGGTGCGAATCTCCGAGCGGCTCGAGTAAGCGCCGGATCGGCGGCGGCAATGGCGGCCGGGCGGCCGGGCGGCCGGGCGGGCGGGCGGGCGGGCGGGCTCCCCCTGGCGGGCAGAAAGTAGTATGGCGGAAGTCCCGATGAGGTCGA
>CAUPSL010000337.1:92500-95000 GCA_963514005.1 Raja brachyura
GATTCCCGTCGATTTGCTTGGTGATTATACACTCGGAAGGGAGCAAACTTAAAAGCACTGCCGTTTGAGGTGCACCGTCTTCGGGGGGAATTGTTGATGTGAATCGGTGTACTGGTCCACTAAGGGAGCAAATCTAAAAGTACTGCCGTTTGAGGTGCACATTCTGCGGGGGGAATTGTTGATGTGAGTCGGTGTACTGGTTCACTAAGGGAGCAAATCTAAAAGAACTGCCGTTTGAGGTGCACCGTTTTCGGGGGGAATTGTCGATGTGAGTCGGTGTACTGGTTCACTAAGGGTCCAAATCTAAAAGTACTGCCGTTTGAGGTGCACCGTTTTCGGGGGGAATTCTTGATTTGAGTCGGTGTACGGGTTCACTAAGGGAGCAAATCTAAAAGTACTGCCATTTGAGATGCACCGTTTTCGGGGGGAATTGTCGATGTGAGTCGGTGTACTGGTTCACTAAGGGAGCAAATCTAAAAGTACTGCCGTTTGAGGTGCACATTCTGCGGGGGGAATTGTTGATGTGAGTCGGTGTACTGGTTCACTAAGGGAGCAAATCTAAAAGGACTGCCGTTTGAGGTGCACTTTCTGCGGGGTGAATTGTTGATGTGAGTCGGTGTACTGGTTCACTAAGGGAGCAAATCTAAAAGTACTGCCATTTGAGATGCACCGTTTTCGGGGGGAATTGTCGATGTGAGTCGGTGTACTGGTTCACTAAGGGAGCAAATCTAAAAGTACTGCCGTTTGAGGTGCACCGACTTCGGGGGGAATTGTCGATGTGAATCGGTGTACTAGTTCACTAAGGGAGCAAATCTAAAAGTACTGCCGTTTGAGGTGCACATTCTGCGGGGGGAATTGTTGATGTGAGTCGGTGTACCGGTTCACTAAGGGAGCAAATCTAAAAGTACTGCCGTTTGAGGTGCACCGTTTTCGGGGGGAATTGTCGATGTGAGTCGGTGTACTGGTTCACTAAGGGAGCAAATCTAAAAGGACTGCCGTTTGAGGTGCACTTTCTGCGGGGTGAATTGTTGATGTGAGTCGGTGTACTGGTTCACTAAGGGAGCAAATTTAAAAGTACTGCCGTTTGAGGTGCACCGTTTGCGGGAGGAATTGTTGATGTGAGTCGGTGTAGTGGTTCACGATGACAGTCGATTTGCTTGGTTACTTTACAGTCGTAAGGGAGCAAATTGAAAAGTACTGCCGTTTGAGGTGCATAATCTACGGGATGAATTGTTGATGTGTGTCGGTGTACTGGTTCACTAAGGGAGCAAATCTAAAAGTACTGCCGTTTGAGGTGCACCGTTTGCGGGAGGAATTGTTGATGTGAGTCGGTGTACTGGTTCACGATGACAGTCGATTTGCTTGGTTACTTTACAGTCGTAAGGGAGCAAATTGAAAAGTACTGCCGTTTGAGGTGCATAATCTACGGGATGAATTGTTGATGTGTGTCGGTGTACTGGTTCACTAAGGGAGCAAATCTAAAAGTACTGCCGTTTGAGGTGCACCGTTTGCGGGAGGAATTGTTGATGTGAGTCGGTGTACTGGTTCACGATGACAGTCGATTTGCTTGGTTACTTTACAGTCGTAAGGGAGCAAATTGAAAAGTACTGCCGTTTGAGGTGCATAATCTACGGGATGAATTGTTGATGTGTGTCGGTGTACTGGTTCACTAAGGGAGCAAATCTAAAAGTACTGCCGTTTGAGGTGCACCGTTTGCGGGAGGAATTGTTGATGTGAGTCGGTGTACTGGTTCACGATGACAGTCGATTTGCTTGGTTACTTTACAGTCGTAAGGGAGCAAATTGAAAAGTACTGCCGTTTGAGGTGCATAATCTACGGGATGAATTGTTGATGTGTGTCGGTGTACTGGTTCACTAAGGGAGCAAATCTAAAAGTACTGCCGTTTGAGGTGCACCGTTTGCGGGAGGAATTGTTGATGTGAGTCGGTGTACTGGTTGATAAATTTCCCTTGGTTCATGAAATCTCCACTTGGTTCACGATTTCTCCGTTTGGTTCATGAGTTCTCCCGCTTGGTTCACGATTTCTCCATGTTGACTTCGCGGTACGGGCAGGTAGGTGGGGTGCCTGGAGATTGATGTGGCCGAATTTTTAAGTGCCAATGGCGACCCCGGAGATTTATGTGCCGACATTTTAAACTGGTTCACGATGACAGTCGATTTGCTTGGTTACTTTACAGTCGTAAGGGAGCAAATTGAAAAGTACTGCCGTTTGAGGTGCATAATCTACGGGATGAATTGTTGATGTGTGTCGGTGTACTGGTTCACTAAGGGAGCAAATCTAAAAGTACTGCCGTTTGAGGTGCACCGTTTGCGGGAGGAATTGTTGATGTGAGTCGGTGTACTGGTTCACGATGACAGTCGATTTGCTTGGTTACTTTACAGTCGTAAGGGAGCAAATTGAAAAGTACTGCCGTTTGAGGTGCATAATCTACGGGATGAATTGTTGATGTGAGTCGGTGTACTGGTTCACTAAGGGAGCA